>PITA01002049.1:40180-173300 GCA_004023965.1 Spilogale gracilis
TTTTTTTTTAAAGATTTTATTTATTTATTTGACAGAGAGAAACACAGCTAGAGAGGGAACACAAGCAGAGGGACTGAGAGAGGGAGAAGCAGGTTTCCTGCAGAGCAGGAAGCCCGATGCGGAGCTCGATCCTGGGTCTCCAGGATCATGACCTGAGCCGAAAGCAGTCGCTTAACCAACTGAGCCACCCAGGCGCCCCTCATAATATTTTCTTATAGTTGTTTGTATTTCTTTGGTGTTGGTTGTGATCTCTCCTCTTTCATTCATGATTTTATTAATTTGAGTCCTTTTTCTTTTCTTTTTGATAAGTCCGGCCAGGGGGTTATCAATCTTGTTAATTCTTTCAAAGAACCAGCTCCTAGTTTTGTTGATTTGTTCTATTGTTCTTTTGGCTTCTATTTCATTGATTTATGCTCTGATTTTCATTATTTCTCTTCTTCTGCTGGGCTTAGGCTTTTTTTTGTCTGTTCTTTCTCCAGCTTCTTTAGGTGTAGGGTTAGGTTGTGTACTTGAGACCTTTCTTGTTTCTTGAGGAAGACTTATATTGCTATATACTCTCCTCTCATGACTGCCTTTGCTGTGTCCCAAAGATTTTGAACAGTTGTGTTTTTATTTTCATTTGTTTCCATGAATTTTTTAAGTTCTTCTTTAATTTCCTGGTTAACCCATTCATTCTTTAGTAGGAAACTCTTTAACCTCCATGTATTTGAGTTCTTTTCAACTTTCCTCTTGTGATTAAATTCTGGTTTCAAGGCATTGTGGTCTGAAAATATGCAGGGAATGATCCCAATCTTTTGGTACCAGTTGAGACCTGATTTGTGACCCAGGATGTGATCTATTCTGGAGAATGTTCCATGTATACTAGAGAAGAATGTGTATTCTCTTGCTTTGGGAATGGAATGTTCTGAATATATCTGTGACATTCATCTGGTCCAGTGTGTCATTTAAAGCCTTTATACCCTTGCTGATCATTTGCTTAGATGATCTGTCCATTTCAATGAGAGGGGTATTAAAGTATCCTACTATTAATGTATTATTATCCATGTGTTTCTTTGATTTAGTTATTAATTGGTTTATATAATTGGCTGCTCCCATGTTAGGGGCATAGATATTTAAAATTATTATATCATCTTGTTGGACAGACCTTTTAAGTATGATACACTGTCCTTCTTCATCTCTTACTATTGTCTTTGCTTTAAATCTAATTTGTCTGATATAAGGATTGCCACCCCAGTTTTCTTTTGATATCCATTAGCATGGTAAATTGTTTTCCACCCCCTCACTTTAAATCTGGTGATGTCTTTGGGTCTAAAATGAGTTTCCTGGAGACAGCATATCAATGGGTCTTGTTTTTTTATTCATTCTGATACCCTGTGTCTTTTGATTGGGGGCATTTAGCCTACTTACATTAAGGGTAACTATTGAAATATATGAATTTAGTGCTGTTCTTTTGCCTGTAAGGTGATAGTTACTGTATATTGTCTCTGTTCCTTTCTGGTCTGTTACTTTTAGGTTTTCTCTCTCTCTCTCTTTTTTTTTTTTTGTTACTTAAATTTTTTTTCCCAGTGTTCCAAGATTCATTCCCCATTCCCCACACCCAGTACTCCATGCAATAGGTGTCCTCAGTACCCACCACCAGGCTCTCCCATCCTCCCACCCCCTCCCTCCAAGTCCCTCAGTTTGTTTCTGTGTCCAAGGTCTCTGTTGTTTCATTTCTCTCCCTGGATTACCCTACTTCCCATTTCCTTTCCTTCTCCTACTGTCCTCTAGGTTACCCCTTATGCACCGCACGTAAGTGAAACCATGTGATACTTGACTTTCTCTACTTGGCTTATTTCACTCAGCATAATGTCTTCCAATCCAGTCCATGTTGCTACAAAAGTTGGATATTTATCCTTTCTGATGGAGGCTTTCTCTTTTTGTCAAGGACCCCTTTCAATATTTCCTGTAGGACTGGTTTGGTGTTTGCAAATTCTTTTAGTTTTTGTTTATTCTGGAAGATTTTTATCTCTCCTTGTATTTTCAATGACAGCCTAGTTGGATATAGTATTCTTGACTGCATATTTTTTCTCATTTAGTGCTCTGAATATATCATGACAGTCCTTTCTGGATTACTAAGTCTCTGTAGATAGGTCTGCTGCCAATCTAATATTTCTACCATTGTATGTTACAGACCTCTTCTCCTGAGCTGCTTTCAGGATTTTCTCTTTGTTACTGGATTTATAAGTTTTACTATTAGATTACAGGATGTGGACCTATTTTTATTGATTTTGAGGGGGGCTCTCTGTGCCTCCTGGATTTTGATGCTTGTTCCCTTCACAAAATTAGGGAAAGTCGCTTTTATAATTTGTTCCAATATACCTTCTACCCCCCTCCCTTTCTTCTTCTTCTGGGATCCCAATTATTCTAATATTGTTTTGTCTTATGGTATCACCAATCTCTCAAATTCTCCCCCCCATGGTCCAGCAATTGTTTGTCACTCTTTTTCTCCACTTGTTTATTTTCCATCATTTGGTCTTTTATATCACTAATTCTCTCTTCTGCCTCATTTATCCTAGAAGTAAGAGCCTCCATTTTTTAATTGCACCTCATTAATAGCTTTTTTGATTTCAACTTGGTTAGATTTTAGTCCTTTTATTTCTCCAGAAAGGGATTTCTCTAATATCTTCCATGTCTTTTTCAACTCCAGATAGCACCTCGATAATTGTCATTCTGGACTCTAGTTCTGACGTATTACTAATGTCCCTATTAATTAGGTCCATAGCCATTGGTACTTCCTCTTGTTCTTTTTTTAAAATTTTTTAAAAAAATATTTTATTTATTTATTTGACAGAGAGAAACACAGCTAGAGAGGGAACACAAGCAGAGGGAGTGAGAGAGGGAGAAGCAGGCTTCCCGCTGAACAGGGAGCCCGATGCAGGGCTCGATCCTGGGTCTCTGGGATCATGACCTGAGCCGAAGGCAGTCGCTTAACCAACTGAGCCACCCAGGCACCCCTCTTTTTTTTTTTTTTTTGAGGTGAGTTTTTCTGCCTTGTCATTTTATCCAGATAAGAATAGATGAATGAGAGAACAAAATACTAAAAGGGTAGCAATGAGCCCAGAAAAATGTACACTAACCAAATCAGAAGATATCTGAAACTGGGGGGAAAAGAAAGGGGAAAAAAATCTATATCTCTATCTATATCTATCAATATCTATTTGTTTCTCTCTCTATATATGATTAGAATGGTGAATAGAACAGAACTACACACTTGATTTTGGGTATATTTTGGTCTGTTAGAAGAAACTGCCTCCCAAAATTTTAAGGAAAGAAAAACTTATGTATGTTCAAAAATAAGGGTATACACAATGAAGGGATGGAATATGACTGTAAAGATGAAAATTTAAAAAAGATTTTAAAAAAGGAATTGATAAGATAAGAAATTGGTTGAAAAAAGAAAAGGAAAGAATATGATGAGGCTGGAGACTAGAACAAAGCCATGCGCTAGACTTAGGGTATATTTTTATCTAATAGAAGAAACTGTATCCCAAAGTTTTATAGAAAGAAAAATCTATATGTATAAAAAGAAATAAGCTTAAATATAATGAGAGGATAGAATATGACTAAAACAATGAAAACTGAAAAATATTTTTTAAGAAGGTATTGGTAAGATAAAATAGCTAAAAAAATTAAAAGAGGGAAGAGGAAAAAATTTAAAAAATAGAATAAGAAAAAATTAAAATAAAAAAATTTTAACTTTTATAAGACTAAAAATCAGGGGGAAAAAAGCCATGAATTCTATGGGATGCATTCCCCGAGCTCTGAATTTCTGCAGTTCTCATTGATCAGTGAACTTGGTCTTGGCTGGATGTTCTCACTGATCTGGGGGAGGGACCTGTTGTATTGATTCGCAAATACCTTTGCCTGAGGTGGAACTGCCCCATCCTTGCTGGGAGCCAGGCTAAGTAATCTTCTCAGGTTCAGTCTTGGTTGCTTTTGTTCCCTGAACACTCCTGTTCAGCTTTGAAGGACAGGACTGAAGATGGAGGCCTCCCAGTCTCCCACCCAGAAGAGCCAAGATCCCAGGCCCTACTTCTCAGTGTGCCCCCAGAGAAAAGTAGTCAATCACTACCATCTCCTCGGTCTCCGGCTGCACTCTGTGCACCTGGCCTATGACCAAGCGTTTCTATCTCTGGCACTTGTCCCCGTTTGGAGTCTCTAGACCCAGCAGATTCCTGCAATGTGCTCCTGCACCACTCCTCCCGGTGGAGGAAGGAGGGTGTCTCCTTGGATCTGCCACTTGTGGGGACCCTGTTCAAAGAGCAGTGGCCTGACTGCGCCTCGGATTATGGTTTAAGGTAAGCCTGAGCTGAAAAGCCCCTTCCTCGGCTCCATCTCTGCGAACGACTTTCCTGCTGCAATACGTAGGAGGTCTGCCGCACTCAGGCACCTCGGGTCCTTCTGTGACCACAAGGGTCCTGAGACCACACTGTCCCTGTGAGGGTTCCACCTCCTGCTTAGCCTCTGGGGTGAGTTCCCTCAGTGGAGCAGACTTCTGAAGGTCCAATTTTGTGCTCTGTGGCTCTACTGCTGCCTGGGAGTTGGTCCCTCCCCCTGTGGTTTGTATTCCCAAAAGTCCCCGGGATTCACTTCTCTGCACGCTTCTATCTTCCAGAAAGTGGTCGCTTTTCTGTTCCTAGAATTGCTGCTCTTCTCTTCAATCTCCTGTTGAGTCTGTAAGTGTTCTGGCTGGTTTTCTAACCAGCTGAACTCCTGGGACCTGATGATATCTGGGTCTCCTACTCCTCTTGCTCCTCCCTTCTGTAGGTTTTTATTCTTTTTGGTACTATTGTGATAGAATTATTTCTTGGTTTACTTTTTGGGTTGTTCATGGCTGATGTATAAAGACACAAATTATTTTCTCTTGGTTTTGTATTCTGCAACTTTGCTGAATTTGTTTATTAAGTCTTGTAGTTTTTGGTAGATTCTTTGGAATTTTCTGTATCTAGAATCATGCTATCTGCAAATAAATATAGTCTTAATGCTTCTCTTCCAATTTGGATGTCTTTTATTATTATATTTTTTCTGGCCAAATTACTCTGGCTAGGAATTCTGGTATAATATTGAATAATAGTGGTGAAAATGGGAACAAGAAAAAGATGCCTATTTTCATTGCTGCTATTCAACATTCTACTGAAAGTAATGGATTTTTCAGCATGGTTTTCATTTACATCAATCCACAAACTAAACCCAGTGGGTTAATAATACTCCACTTTTCTGAGGTTGGGTGTTTTGGTAAATCTGTTATCTAGCTTATATTTAAGAACATAGAAATATTGTAATAGTCCTGTGAGGAGAAAGACAATAATTATCACAACGCTGTCTGTCTTACTTAACTAGGACTGATTTCTGATAAGACCTCACTGACTAAGAATCATATCCAAAATTAAGCCTACTGATTTTGTAAGTTTAGTGTTTTCCTTAGAAAACTGTGTTTCTTTCTAAGTTATAACATAGGATGATTTGAGTATAGCTGTACCAGTAAATATTCAGACCAATATTTAACCTAAGCAGTTAAATCTTCAGGGACCACATCATTTATTGCCCAACTAGGACTCTTTAGAAAAAAGAATGCACTATTAATTATGTCAGGAGAAGAAGCATAAATCAGTACTGCCTTGGGCAAATTGAGATGATGCATTGTTCTAACTAAACCATTGAGTTTTTATTCTCATTGTTATCACTGATTTATCGTGGAAAAATTAGTAACAAGAAAAATATTTATTCTCAAGGTTTTAAGCCAAGTTTTCAAAGGAGAGGAAAATGAGGGGAGAGTCCACTGTTATGGTGGTCACTCTTTCCTGTATGCTTTTCTAGATGGGCTTATTCTGGTCATGTGAGGCTAGACTGCAGTCAACTCAAATCAGTTTTACACTGAATGTGACTAAGACAGAGCTTCCTGAAGGGTTTAGGTCCATTCAAAGACCATAGTGAAGGAATGCTGGCTTCATCCAAGACTGTTGGGGCCATTCTTATGCCCCCCTTAGTTTTCATACCAAAACAAGGCAGCCTGGGACCACCTCAGCTTTACCAGGGCCTGCACTATGCAGAAAAGCCTAGAACTTGGCTGTAACCCCTGGACTTGTTTCTGGGGATTAGTGACAACTAGGAAAGATAGTTTTCCTCATTAAGAATAGAATAATTTTACTCCCTGGAATTTTGTTGATAAGTAAATTTCATTGCAAGGTAATTACCACACTAATAAAAACTATTATCTAAGTATACTTAATCATGCAGGTGTCATTTATGGCCCCAAGGGCTAAAGGTAAGATGGTTTGAAATCAGAAACACTTCAGTTTAATTAAGCATGGTAGTAGGTACTTATCTTACTTCAACAGGACCTTACATTCAATAATCCCTCTTCAATATTTGATGGTGAGTTTGTGTATCCTTACAATGAATACATAGAGGGTAAGGAAGGCTAGTGGAACAATAAAAGTAATGTGAGTCACCTGTGAGCATCTATTAGGTACCAGGCACAGACAGATTGCCTGAAATAAAATGTTAGTAGCAGTTAGAAGCTGAGTGGGAATTTATAGCTCATACCCTTTCCACTCTGCTGTATTGAACCCCAGTCCCCAGATAGTGTGGACAACCAAAGAAACATTGAGATACAACTCAGGGGACCTGTGTCCTAGTCACAGATATGTCTTTGATGAGGGCAGTCATGTGATCTTTCTGAATCATGGTTCCTGTATTTGTTCAAGGAAGCTAATGTAAGTCCTACCTGAGTCCCAAGGTGGTGATGAATATCAAATATGATGCCAGTATGCCAGTACTTTGAAAATGTGTTCCATGCTGTAAGCACTGTCAAAAGAGCTATTAAGGAGTTTCTGTCTTAATCACACTTGTATCACGACCTTTAGACGAAATTCTTTTAGCTTTCTTTGGTTCTCTTCTCTGTGCTTACATGTGCAAAAGACAAGGAGAGAAAAGATCTTTTCTTCCTCTCCCCATTCATCTCAGGCATTCCTCATATATGCTTCTCCAAATGGTTTTTATGAAAGTGCCTTTGGCTGGTTTATGAGTTGTTTGCAGGTTCTAATTTCTAAAAAGATAGGCACAATTCTGAATGCTTCCTGTGATTCTGTAAGAAATTCATGAGATTTTTTAATGTTAAATGAAACTTTAAGACATCTTAGGTTTTAAGTAACACTACCTCCAACTCAAATTTATTTAAATATGAGGAAATAGAAGGTACTTTCTCATCTCACTTAAGAGTTTCATAGGTAGGGCAGTTCCTCTTGTGTCGTCTCAGAGCTATATCTTTGCCTTCTGGCCATTTTATTTACTTTCATCATCACCATGTATTGACCTCTTGGCTGTAATTTCAGGTAGTAACGCCTACAGGGCATCATCCCTGGAAGGAAGAAAGGAAAACTTTTCCTCAAAGATTTTTCACCTTTGGATGGATACATTCTGCCTTTTGCCTCTTGCTTTGGATTGGATGCCCCTTCTAAGCCAATTACAGCAAGAGGAATGGGATTACCATGGCTAACCATTTGGGGTGGGATGGAACCTAGGGAGTCAACCACCAAGCCAATTATAATAACACAGTTTGGAAGGATTGAGCCATATGACACTGTGTAACTTCCAGGCAAACTCTTCCGAGTAGGCTCTTTCTAATGGAAATGATAGAGCATCTGCCAGGTTGCACATGTTGTCATCCAGGCAGATCATAACCAGTGTGAAGAACCTGATAGTATGGTCCCTGTTCTGTGGCCACACTTACTGATTTATTGTGGAATTTCCAGGTAGCTTTTCTGGAGAGGTATGTGAAGAGTACCCACCTAATGCAAATATATTCATTACAACACATTTACATACAAATTTTAAGGTAAGCCTTTGGGAAACTATTTCTTAGTTTCCCAGAGTGTATGTGAAACTCATACATTTCCACGTGTTGGTATTAGCAATATTTTGTTAATGTCAGCATCCCGGAAACTTAAAGAACATTGCTAATAATAAGGGTGACCTCAGGAATGGCATTTTGTAGTTTCCTCTTTCTCTTCATTTATTAATTTGCTCAAGTAGTACATCAAAACTGTCCAAGGGGGATGCTCTGGGGTTAGTCTACTTGGATTCCAATTTTAGTGTTCCATCACTTATCAGCTGTGTGATCTCAAACAAGGGAATTAGTTTCTCATTACTCAGTTTCCTCTTTGGAAAAATAAGCATTATAATAATGTAATATAATAACAATATAATATATGTAATATAATATAATAACAAATACCTCCTAGGTGGGTAGGTGAGGATTCAGTTAAATAATGTACTAGAGGTACTTAGCCTGGCCTTCAGGAAGCAGACATTAATTGGTATTTCTAATTAATATTTTTAATTAATGTTCAGTATTACTACTATGATTACTGCTATTACCATTACCACTATACACCAGTGGGTACACTGTCCTGAACCACAAAAGGACAATGTGAGATCACTGTATTCCTATGCTGTGGTTTAGTGGGACAGATGTTAGAGAGAGAAATGTGTTCACAGGCTCCACATTACTATTAAACTTATCTCTTTCAGGAATAAGAGTAGGAAAGTGATGTGTACCCAGGGAGCATAAGCCCGATTTTCATCTATGGATGGACAAAGTGCTTTAGTAATATATTTTAAACCCTATATTCATTCTGTTTTTTAATTAGACTGAGTCTGAAATTCCAAATGAAGACATAGAGATGGAAGGAAATTTCTATTCTTTCTAGATTAACAGGGAAAATCCAGAGCTGAAATATTCCAGGAGGAGATTGGTTATACCTTATAATGACTTTTGTAGAAAAAAAAATGAGCCACAAGGTCTTGGTAAGAGAGAAATGGCCCCTCTGAAACCTGGCATCTCTTTCCTGGGCCATTTGTTGACTCATTTAAACTTTCATTCTTGGGCTAGCCTGTAGTTAATCCAGACTAGTCTACTGTTGCTCAGTGTTAAAAGGACAAGTAACTAGTTAGAGAACATTCCTTGCTGTTCCTTGATAAAGGCAACAATTTCCATCTGAAGGAAAAAGAATTAGCCAGACATTCTGTATGTTTTGATGTAATGGAAAATGCTCTTCCTAATGAAAGCTTGCTGGAATAAGACATTAAATTCTTATTTATTTTTGGATCTTCATCTACAAATTCACAATGGCAGCTGTTGATAGTGTCTATAATTAAAGCCATGCCAGTATGTAGAACCATGTTTATTATTCAGTCCCCTACAGGAAATATTTGAGAACCCAAAGCTTTCAATATCAATTGAGATAATCTGGAAAATTCCTGGTCTGGAAAACGTACCTAAACTCTTTTGTGACTTGCTTCCTTGGATGACTGGGATCTATTTAAAATATCATGTGCAGCTTAGCCTCTGCTTTCTCCTTTACTGACTTCTGTCCCTTTTCTTACATTTGAATGAACATTCGATGTGGCAAGGACAACTCATTATACTCCTGATGAAGCACAAAAACCATCTAGAAAAATATCTACTGATCATTTAGTCATGAACCATGACTAATTGTTATATAAATGGAATTAAGGGTAATGACTCCAAGATATTCATAGGGAAAGAGTGCTCAGTGTTTCCCAGCAAGGTCTATTGAACAGTTTTTCTTCTTTCTTTTATAAAACCTTTTACCATTTAATCTCAAAATACTTAAAAAGAACAATTTTATATACTCTGGGATAACTCCTCAGAAACATTATGCTATTGAGAAAGAAACGAATAAGCTTCAGGTTGACCAACTTTGTCAAAAGAGAGGATTTTTTAAGTGCTCCTAACTTGTGTCAGTGATGTCCTTAACTTCCCAGTCTGTTGGGAACAGCACCTGCATTGTATGCTTTTGTGACCATATTTTCTGAAAGTTCAGTTTCAGGGCATGTTTCTTGCCTTATTTTTTTTTGTTTTTAATATACTTCTGGAAGGCAGAGATCTCCAATGGAGTCTATCCTCCTACCCTGCTTTGGAATTAAAAAAAAGAAAAAAGTGGTAGATATCTCTTTCATAGGCTGCAGTCATCTCTTGAGCTTTATATTTAAAAATTAATTCCTCACAGAGCGCACCTCAGCAGGAAGGCACGAGGAAGTGATATTCCTGGTGTAATATCCTGAAATAGGTGCCTGAGCCTTCCAAGTTTTCCAGCACCTCTGTGGAAAGGTGGAGACCTCATGTAGCTGATGAACCTACTCCTGTGCTTACAGACCCAGAGGATCCAAGGCCAGGGAGTGAGTTTTCTTCATTTCTATAAGGAAAGACCTATCAAACCACTCCACACCACACCGAGTCGCACCACACTGAACTGAACCAAACCAAATTTACTTTCTATCGTGGGCATTTTTTTCTTGCTTATCTTTTCACTTCTCAGCGTATATGATGGCTCCAGCAGGTTAGAAACTGATGTCAGCTTCGTTCAAAAAATAACCTTCTGAATTCATTACCCTTTTCTTATTTAACAAGCGGGATTTGAGAAAAAGGGTGATTTAGTATATTTTTATTCTATGTTTTCATTCCATTGGGTGCCAAACAAAAATACACATACACTGCACTTAAGACAAACAAAAACCTGAATGCTGTTTGATAGTACAAATCAAAATCCCCATATTCATGAAACGTTCTTCCCAATTTCATGGTCTCAGGAGAACTACATGATCTCTAGGTATTCATAGAAGCAGAAGTGAAAAGATTACCTGATTTCACATCCCAAACCTGACAGCTTCTTATATCTGTCACTTTAAATATAGTTCGGCGTCTTTTCCTTACTCACTGATGTGACATTTATCAAATCGTCACACAGAAGGGTAGGCTGGGGAGAAGGACAAGATCATATTATTTAATAGACTCCTAAAATTGACTAAAAATAATGAATTTAACTTTAGATGTCTCTCTTCTTTCTTTCTTTCTTTCTTTCTTTCTTTCTTTCTTTCTTTCTTTCTTTCTTTCTTTCTTTTCTTTTTTTCATTTCGGGCTCAAATGAGTAGTTGCCAATGTACACAGATACCAGTTTTCTATTGCAGGAAAGGGATTATTATCTGAAGTGATTTGTACTTCGAAATACTGGTACAAGAGGAAATTTTGTTGATCCTTAATTTTTCACAGAAATGACAAGGCAACCTATTTAGCCAACTGTACATGATATGCCTGCAGAAACATTATAGCTTTAACAGTATATGCATGAATTAGACCCTATAACCAATCATACAAAGTTGCATTTAGAGTTCTATAATATAAGGCATTGTTCAAAAGTTTCATCTTCACCAATCCTTATTTTACTATAGTAATGCTTCAAATGAAGAAATGGATATGCCAATGTCCTGGAGGCACAAAAGAACATTCTTGGGGAACATTTCTCAGGTGTCTCTGATCATCAACTGCGACCACTGTTAGCTTTCACCCCAAGTTATTCGAAGCCTATCTGTTATTTACACAGAATTGTTTATTGTTGGACCTTACATTGTTTCTTCCAAAAGTCAAAACCCCTCTTCTACTTAAAGGATGGCTGATTTTAAGATATACAGCTTTGAAAGTGGTCCTACATTTCCAAGCAAGGCTTTCCATCCAACTCAAAGTACAGCATTTTATCTTTATAAAAGAACAGCTGTTATTAGAGTGGTTTTTCCTTTTGTTGTTTATGGTTAGAGAAATATATGGCTTGAGTCACTGGATTGGTTTTAAACAATCATAACAATATATGCATCCATCCTCAAAGTGGGCATTGTATTTTTTCAAATAAAAGAACATTTTTGGAATTTCCTTGAGAAGGTTTACTGCCCACACAAGGGAATGAATCATCACTCCACATTGACGGTTCAGTCTGATTGTCTCACACTCTGTCCCTGTTTCCCTCCCTGGGCCTCTCCATCCATCCTTACATTGCTTTTTTCAGCCAGTTTCGTTGACTATTTATGAGTCTTTGAGCAAGCTGACCCCTCTCTCTGGACCCCGCTAGAATCTGTAAGCAAAAACTTCCAGGGGCTGAATCAATTTTTCCTACAAACTCAACCCAAGTCAAAGATCCAAGAGAGAAAGATTCTTCTCCTCCATCAATCAAACTATCTTTTGAACTCAGTTTTTCTAAATGCCTTAGATTTCCTAAATGTCACAGATTTCTTCCTGGCAGCCCCATCTCCCATGGTTTGCCCACTGACCAAGGTGATGCAGACTTGGACTTTCATTTACATCTCTTCTTATCTTCTCCAGGAAAATATTAGAGTTTCTAAATCTCAGCTATCATTACTTGTTTAACAGTCAAACTGAGAGGGCTCATCCTTTATGTAGGATTACTTTCCTGTTGTATATCAAGCTTTTTCATTGACATCCTTCAAATTATTATATAACCATCACCATTCACGTATAGAACTGACCTTAAATAGTAAAGTAATTCAGAGCCTTGAAATGATCAAACACTGTCTCTCTGTATACAGAATTAATGAGACTTTTTTTTTTAAGCTGAAAGCTTTTGAAAGACTTTCACATAGTTAAATTTCATAGAGAACTTTTGGTTATCTCACACTTTTTAAGATCTCCCTAGAGTGCTATTTCCATAATGGTTGTGTCCATTTGGGGGCAACACTTATTTCCTGTGCTTAGAACAGTATTTGGCATATAGTAAGTTCTCAATAGCTATGCAGTGTGCCCTAGGGCTATTTGGAGAAGTTCAAGGATGTTGTAGATATTGCTGGTTTGTGAACCTGAGCATGGGAGAGTAGGTATTCCATACTTGGTCCCAAGTAATGGGGAACTGATAATCATATTGGTCACACGGTGCTCAGAACTATTCAAGTTGGAAGTTGTCTAATGAGTCCACAGAGTGAGAAGTAAATAGGGAGATTTCAATTTCTAGAACATGTTAATTGGATGCAGGTTTTAAATTTTGCCTAGAACAATTTCAAGTGCTTCTGATTAGAAATCACATTGAGGAAAACAGAAGCAAACATTTCCTCCTTGTCTCTGACCATCTGACCAGTTGCATTAAAGGCATTGTGCCGGTGTTTGGCTCCATTTAAGAATTCTGTTTGTTACTGTGCCCTGTTATGTTCATGGATATGTGAGAAAAAGTAATCAAAAGTCACGGGCTTAAACAGCACAGTTGCCAGGTTGAGGTTCTAGCAGAGGGATTACAACGAGATTCCCAAAACACAAGTTCCGTGGTGGGAATGAATGACGAATGGCTGCTGGACAACAGTTATATTCCAGGATGTGTGACACAGCATTGCCATATGACATCCACCGGAGGGCACCAGGACATAGTTCTGCTTTAGCGCCTGTGGTATAGCTCAAGGTATCAAAGATAGTGTCTTTCCTCTCCATCCCCACTTGAATTACCTCAAGGGATTTGCCAGAGTATCAAAGAATGTTCTCACTGTGAAGGGGATTAATGACCACCAGTCATATATTTATTTGGCCAAGACATTATCTGCTGGCAGGTTCTGGTGCTACTAAATAACTGGTTAGAAACAGACAGAATTTAAATTCAGTAATGTTTTCCCTGCTGTACTATTAACAATTTCCTTCTGTACTCACTCCTCTGAACATTATTTATCCAAGAAAGAGCTCATTTCTGTAGTGCAATCTACCTGAGTTATGTTGGAGCAGCCAGGGTGCAGCAAATATCCTTTCTGTTGTGGGATTTTGCCCTGGAAGCCTTGCCATTTGCAATACCACTACGAAACTCTGAGGGGTCAAGATGCTCTTCTCCATTTCTGTCTACTGTGGTGCTCCAGTGGCACTGACACAGTGAGGAGGGGGTTTGAGTTTAAGATTTTGACTCTTTTTTGGTTAATATGTAGAGTGTTTCTATGCACATTTTGTACACATCTTTTGGTACACATATGTGTTCATTTTCCTTTGGAGATATACTTAGGAGTAGAATCATTGGTCATAGTGAAAGCTTATATTCAGCTTTAGTGGATATGTCAAATGATTTTCAATTGATTGCACTAATTTGTATTACTATCAGCAGTCTATGGGAAATGCAATTGCTTAATATTCTCATTGGTTTGTGTTCTAGTGAGTATGTAATGGCATTTCATTGTGGTTTTAATTAGCATTTTCCTGATTACTAATGATGAGCACCTTTTCATATGTTTCATGGCTATTTGGATACTCATTTTGCGAAGTGCCTATTTGTTCAAGTCTATTGCCTATATTTCTATTGGATGGTCTTTCTTTTCCCCATTGACTTGTAAGAGTTTTTATATATCTTGGATATTAGTGTTTCATTGGGTATTTGCATTTCAAATCCCCAGTCTGTTGTTTGCCTTTTCACTTTCTTAATGGTGTCTTTTGATGAACTGAAATTCTTTTAAATTTTGTCAAATTTATCCATCATTTTATTTATGGTTATTGCTGTGTGTTTTCTTAATTTTTTTTCATTGCCTACCCCAAGACCATGAAGATATTATCTTCCCACCCTTGCCCCTTGAATTTTTATTATATTTTCTACTACCTACTTTTATAACTACTATCTGCCTGGAGATAATTGTTATGTATGGTGTGAGGTAGGGATTTAAGATTTTTTTTTCTTTACATATAGATTTCCAGCTGCTCCAGTACAATTTATTGAAAAGTCCTATCTTTCTTCACTAGCCTGAAGTGTCACTCTTGTAAAAATCAAGTGAAAGTTTCTTTACCAATACCACACTCTCTTAATTGTTGTAATTTTATGATGTGTGTTGATATTTGCTCATGTAAGACATAAAGTTTGTTCTTCTAGTGGTCTTGGCTCTTCTTGGACCTTTGCATTTCCACATAAATTATAAATTTTCACAAAAATCTCTGCTGGGATATAGGGGTTTTTTTTGGAATAATTGACATCTTTAAAATATTGAGTCTTCCAATCCATGAACACGGCATAGTTCTAAAGATTTCTCTCAATATTTGTAATTTTCAGTGTAGATGTCTTACAAATCTTCATCAGATTTATTCCTAGCTTCTTGGGTTTTGTTTTATTTTGCTTAATTATACTGGCTAAAACCTCCAGTTGTTTGAACAGAAGTGATCATAGTGATATAGGTACCAAGATCTCAGGGTATTGGCCTGAGATCTTGGCCTCTTAAGGCCACTTTTATAGCCTCGAATCCCATTTTGTCTTCCCAGCTTCGTAAAATTTCTTAAAGCTTCTCTGCTATCCCTACCCCAGCCTGCCAATGATGCCAGAAATCTCTTCAATATGGAACAGATTCCAAGGCTAGAGCAAATATAAACTTGTCAAAACTCTGAGAGCCCATAGTAACACTAGGGAATGACAAATGTCAGGTGCTTCCTTGAGAGCAGGATTGGGCACAGTGCAGTATGACAGAGGAAAAGAGGTGAAAAAGAGGAAACAGTCTGCTGACATTTTGGTCATGTCTCTGACAGTTTTTAGAGGGCCAAGGCAAGTGCTTTTTCCATGGCTACAATAATCAGAGGGGCCTGGAGGCTTGAGAATCTTTATCTCCTACATGGACCCAAAGCCCTGCAGTGGATGGGGAGCTGAGAGGGTGTGAACCAGTCCATTTTCTGATTATTTCACTGTTTATTTACACCAATGCTACTGTTTCCCAGGCTGCAGTTGCAGCCTAGGGGAAGTCAGGTAACAGGAGACATGACCCAGTTTATGCTCCTTTGATCTGTAGGATTTCATTAATGTGTTGGGAGCACAGCCCTTCTAAAAAAATTGACTATTGGGATGACTGGATGGCTCATCCTTTAAGTATTTGTCTTGGGCTCGGCCATAATCTTGAGGTTCTGGGATTGAGCCCCACGTGGGGCTCCCTGCTCATCCAGGAGTGTGCTTCTCCCTCTCCTTCTGCCTCTTCCCCCTACTAATGCTCTCTTTCTCTTTCAAACAAACAAACAAACAAACAAATAAATAAAATCTTGAAAAATTTTAATTATTGCTGAAGCTTGTTATGCTTTCCATGGATACAGTTTCTCTCTTCATCTGTTGTCTGTTTGCGTATGGTGTTCCTTAAATACATTAATTGGTGCCACTTTTAATTTAACTGTCACTGCTGTCTCTTTTTTGGACAAGTTTATATTAAAACCACTTATGATGGAACAAAATAAAACCATCCAGCCATAGGGACCTATTTTGGCAGGCGAGGAACGTAACAGGAATATAATTTGTAGTCTTGTGGTGGGGAAAGAACTGGTAGGACTCATAAGTGACAGTTTGTGTGAAAAATTTGGAACATAGATTCTTTCTTAGATATGGATAAAAAAATAAAATCCTCCAGAAAGCTATTGAAATAAGACAGGTAAGGTGGAATTATTAGAACAGCTGCAACTTAGGAAATGGTCTGATACCAATTCCAGCTTCGTTTTAACATTCATCACAGCATACTTAGTTTATTTCATTTTTTTGAAAGATTTTATTTATTCATTTGAGAGAAAGTGAGAGAGCATACCATGCACAAGCGGAGGTAGGGGCAGAGGGAGAGGAAGAAACAGGGTCCCTGCTCAGAAGGGAGTCGAAGGTAGGGCTCCCAGGGCCCTGGGATCATGACCTGAGCTGAAGGCAGATGTACAAGGGACTGAGCCACCCAGGCACCCTGATGGCATAGTTGCTTTGGCGGATTTTGGTTGTGGTAGCATTCCAGAAAGCTGTGTGATGCTTTGATGTTTCCTGAGCATGGCAGATCTTCCCTGTAAAACTCATGGCTTTTTTTCCCTAAGACTTCCGAATTCTATTACTGTGCATTAAGAGGTAAAGGAAAAATTTTAACTTTTATTAAAATTTTTAACTTTTATTTTCACAATAAACTTATCTTGAGAGAATTTTAAGGAAAAAAGCCAGGCAACTTTGCAATATTATTTATTGCCTGGATTAAAAAAAGCAATGCTGTCCACATTTTGTGGTCAAGTGTCCACATTGGACACTCAGCCAGTGGACAGGAGCAGGACCCATTCTGAGAGCCTTTTGGGGGCCCAAGGGCCGTGTTGCTGGTAGACTGGACATCCTTTCAACTTGTGGTGGTAAAACCCAGGGGTTGGAACCTGCTGCATGGAAAGAAAACTTTCCTAGCCCTTTATTCTAGCCCTTTTCATCTTGATTGAGGATGAAATATAAATGAGAGTGTTTGTATTTGAGCCTCTCACAACCATTTTCTTGAAAAGTGTTTTCTTAAAACATGGTTTGAAATTGAAAATGTAAACTGTGGGTCTCAGTTCGTTTGTTCCTGGGTGGTCTTCAGAGGCTGGATTGCAGCTGGGTGTTTGGGTGTTTACCTGTGTGGGATGAGTGAGATGTGGGCAATGTGGACACATCATTTCTGAGAAACCTGGGTTTTTTCTGGTTTCACCTCCTGCCTGGTTTCCTAGTCTGATTATTGCAGGTTTTGGCAGCTTGTGAGACCAAATTCTATCTTTTTAAAAGCATATCTTATTTGTTTATTTATAAATAAGCAAACTTATTATATATATATATATATATATATATATATATAGAGAGAGAGAGAGAGAGAGAGAGAGAGAGAGAGCAAGCGAGCAGGGAGGGGCAGAGGGGGAAGGAGAGGGAGAAAGGGTCTGAAACAGACTGAACTGAGCACCAGCCCGCCCCGGGGCTTTGTTCCACAACTCAAGGTCAGCTGAGCTGAAGCCAAGAATCAGATGCTTAACTGACTGAGCCCCCCAGGTGCCCCCAAGTTCTATCTTTGCATGTGGTCTGGCTATCATTGGTGTGTATATTCAGTCTTTTGTATTTTATTATATGTATAGATAAGTATATATGTGTTGCCGAATATATTTTATATAATTTATATTTTATATAAAATGGCCAATTTACATTGTTTATAAAAATAAAGTTATTTAACCATGAAAGGGCAACAAAAAAAGTGAAAAAAAGAAAGGAGGCCAATGAATGATGTAAAGGGAAAAATGTTCCCTTCTCTTAGGCCTTATCTTAACCCAGTAGTAGTTTCCGAACCTATTTGTGCACACCTCGTTAAAAGTAGGCATTTATTAGGCTGAAATGGAAGGAATGTTCCTATTTCTATAGGAATATTGTTTTTTTTAACTGGAAGAGCTTACATCCCTGTTCCCTGCGTACGTCTTACTGTTGGATCGTGATCTACATCGCCTGCAGGTGCTTGCTGCAGGTGTCTGAGGGCCGTTTGGTAGCACTGATGCACCTGGCTTGGTTACCAATGGCACGGGGCACATGCAGCAATGTGGCAAGCCAGCCTTGGTTCACCAGGACCAGTCCTCCCCAGTCCTTGCCCCAGTGGCTCTCCTTGGGGAAGTTAAAGGTAAAAAGTGCTAGGAGATGAGGGGAGGTTGGGACAAGGGAGTCAACACACACAGAGCTGCTGCTGGCTCCGTGTATATGCTCAGGCTCACTGCCCTGTGTCCTTTCTTTGCAACCCCAAAGAGTCAAACTAACACGTGACCCCTTAAGGAATAAATTTATATTTAAACTTCTGAAAAATATAAAATAAACAGAATAGTCAAGATAGGAGGTCTACTCTTGGTTTGTGTCACTTGTTATAATTTATTGACAGTTTTCCACTGTGTAGCTTTCAGAAAAAGGTATTGGAAGCACACATCAAAATTAATGTTGGAAAGGCCTATTCCTTCCTTCTTGATAATTCAGAAGTGGCTTTGTATGTGGTGGGTTCCTCAAGTTTCATATGCTCTCAGGTGTACTCAGACTGGACCTGGTTACTGGTCCTGCAACACCTCTAAATATCCTTCTTAAATTGAGGTTTAAGGTAACTGTCCTTTGTCAGAGCCTCCCAGCTACTGCTCACCATGGACTGTGTTACCCTCTCAACTCCTGAAACAATCAAAAAGAAAAGAAAACCAAGACTGTGAATTGAATGCCTGCTGGAGAGTCAGTTTGTATTGTTTCTGTACTTTATTTAGAAAACGTTTTTATTCAATTTATTCAAAATAAAACCAAACCATTCCACCCATTTCTCTCACCCTCCACCCTTGGCCTATGGCATCCACCAATCTGTCCTCTGTAATACAAGCTTGTGTGTTTGTCTGCTTTTTTCTAAAGTTTAATCTATAAGAGAGATTATATAGTATTAATCTTTCTTTGTCTGACTTATTTCACTTGGTGTAATGTCTTTGAGGGCCCTCCATGTGTCACAAATGGCAAGATTTCTTTCTTTTTTTATGGCTGAATAACATTCCTGTGTGTGTGTGTGTGTGTGTATGTGTGTGTATATCACGATTTTTTTATCCATTCATCCATTGATGGCACTTAGGTTGCTTCCATATCTTGGCTAATTGCAAATAGCGCTGCAATGAACATGGGAGTTTATATATCCTTTTGAGTTAGTGTTTTTGTTTTCTTTGGATAAATACCCAGAAGTGGATAAATATTCCTTAAGTGGAATTACTGGATCATATGATAGTTCTATTCTTAATTTTTTGAGGAACCTCCGTACATATTTTTCACCCTGACTACACTCATTTGCATTCCCACCAGCAGCACAAAAGGGTTCCCTTTTCTCCATATCCTCACCAACATTTGCTGTTTCTTATATTTTTTATTTTAGCTATTCTGACAGGTGTGAGGTGATATCTCACTGTGGTTTTGATTTGCATTTCCCTGATGATGAGTAGTGTTGAGCATCTTATCTTTTCATGTACCTGTTGGTCATCTGTATTCTTTGGAAAAATATCTATTTTTTCTTCTCCCTGTTTTTTAATTGGATATGTATGTGTGTTGCTATTGAACTATATGAGTTTTTAATGTATTTTAAAGATTACCTCCATATCAGATATATGATTTGAAAGTATTTTCTCCAATGAAAAGGTTGTATTTTCATTTTTTTGATGGTTCCCTTTTGCCATGTAGAAGCATTTTAGTTTGATTTAGTCCCACTTGTTTATTTTTGCTTATGTTGCTTTCACGTGTGGTGTCAAACAGTGATTCACTGAGACCTATGTCAAGGAGAAGCTGTCTATGTTTTCTTCTAGGAGTTTAATGGTTTCAGGTTTCATGGTCAAGTCTAATCTATTTTGAGTTCATTTTTGTGTATGGCATAAGATAGTGGTCCAATATTTTGCACACGACTGTCCAATTTTCCCAACACCATTTATTGAAGAGACTGACCTTTCTCCATTGTATATCTTGGCTCCTTTGCTCTTTCCCTTCCTACTTGATTTTAGTGACCACCATTTTAGGAGATCTTAGTTGGTTTATTAAAGGTGCATGTGATTAAAATTCCATTTGGGGGTCTTGCTATTTTTGTGCAAATCTGTATTTAACTAGGTAGAGATGCTGCTCCCAGGCAAAGAGGAGGAAGGAGGAGAGGTGTTGCCCTGTCCAAGTAGAGCTGTGAGGAGCTGTTGGGGAGGACTTGGGAAAGCAGGAAAAAGGACCTTGGCCTGCAGATATTACCAGCAGGGAGCCAGCTGACCCAAGAAGATGGAAACAGATGATGTAGAGCCACAGGTATCCTGTGTCCGTACCTCACCAATGTCATCTTTGTAAATGAAAATTTCTTTGGCATTGGATTCAAAAGAAGTTCTTGATTTACACATAAATTACATTTTGTTCATAACCAGGGGCACACTCCTATGCCTCTGGTGAGATGCTTATTTTCTGCGGCATCATTTGTTTATAGAGCAGCCTGAAACATGCATTTGGCAATTAAAAATTCATTCTTGAAGTCTCTTTTGGTCTCTTAGAATATAGGCAGTGGGACTCTGGTTTTCTGTACTTGGACCTAAATCTGGAGAGGGTGACTCTTTCCTGCCTCTAGCGTAATTGGCAATGAAAACATCCTCATTTGTGTGACATTCCATCTCTTGGGCAGTGGCCCACCTATGTTTGCTTGTGTGACAACTCACCTCTCCCTACAGATTTGAGGGCTTCTGGACTCTTGCGAATGGATGGCTGGACTTCTGTTTTAGGTGGTTGGCACTTTTTTCTCTCTAAAATGATCCATTGCCACCTTTTGTGCTTTCCATGTGGGGAGGGGCTTTGCACTCTTCTCTTTTTCTATCTTGTCAACATATTCAATCGAAGAATCTTTTTGAACCTAGAAATGCAAAGTGTATTGGCCTCAAAAAGATGAAGACTTAGGGTTACAAGTCTCCTTTGGGCCTTCTCCACCCTGAAATATCTTCTAAGCCCCTAGTCACTCATGCCACAGGTCAGTCCTGCTTCTTGGCGCTTTGCAGACATTTGATTTACATGGGAGCTATGATGATGGCACTGAAGCTAGAAAAGCTCTAACTCAGAAAAAAAATTTTTTTTTAAAGATTTTATTTATTTATTTGACAGAGAGAAACACAACCAGAGAGGGAACACAAGCAGGGGGAGTGAGAGAGGGAGAAGAAGGTTTCCCGCTGAGCAGGGAGCCCGATGTGGGGCTCGATGCCGGGACTCCGGGATCATGACCTGAGCCGAAGGCAGTCGCTTAACCAACTGAGCCACCCAGGCGCCCCTAACTCAGAAAAATTTAAGAGCAAAAAAGGAACAAGATGGACTATCCGATGTCCTTCAGCCGTGTGGCAGTCTCATCACATGATGTGGGCAGAACACGCTCTCAGGGAGAGACCTGAACACTTTCCACTCTATTTCTGGTGCTCCTCTAGGGAATCCCTGCACACCCAAATGTGAGAGATGCCATTCAGGCCAGGTTCCCAGAGACCATTTAGCCCAGTGATTAACCCATTATACTTTAGCCCCAAACATCCCATTTTTGTAGGAGGAAAGCCTTGTTACATCTGCTCTGCTTGATTCTCATTTCGAAGTGTGGTGTCACTAGATTGTATCTCCTTGGACAGACCAAGAGTTTTACCATTTCCCTTCTATCCTGGGCTATAGTTTCCAAGAAAGTAAATAAAATGTGCAAAAGAACTCTGTAGCTTTCTCCATTACCCTGCCTTTGCACGTGTTTGAAGGACTAAGCCCTCCTTGCCGCTGCCATGTTTGTGGCAGGAACGCCAGCTTCTTTCTGGAAGTGGTTTTGCTTCATTCATAAGACCCAGCACCTTGAACCCTGGCTCTGCTTCTCCTCTAGCTTATGGACACATTTACTGGCATTGTAGTGCATCTTCATCATTTTTTGAGAACCTGAGGCAGATAAAAGGCAATCTTCTTCGATCTGATCCATAGTCTTCATTCTGACTCTAGAAAGCTGTGTCTTCTTGAAGAATTGCACTGAAAAAAAAAAAAAAAACAGAATTGCACTGGCTTGCTTTCAGGGGTTAGCTACCAGGTTTATTTTTATAACTCTTTGTTGCTTCTTGACGGCAGCAGTCAGGATAGATCCTTTTGAGTATCCATATTTCTTTGTTTTTTTACCCTGCAGTTCCCAAACATGACTTCCCTTTCCCTGAAGTGGAGTGGGAAAGAAGAAAACCACCATCAGTTGGAAGTGAACAATGCATGGCTTGGTGCTGGGAATTGGGCTCTCTCCTTACCTCTCACGTCTCATCCACACTGGTAGGCAACAAAATTTCCTACAGATAGGACTTCGAGTAGACTAATTGGCGATCTGGATGAATGTCTTGGTAATGGCATTAATTTGCTCTCCATGGTCAATTCGGGTAGACATTCTAAAAGCCCCTAGAAAGGAAATTAATTGCCTGCCTTTCCTGTGATGTTAATGGTGTTCCCGGGGCTTTCAACAGCAACTTTTAAAGGAGAATGTGATTTGGTCTATAGTTCTGTTTATTTTTGGTTTCCCAGTGTCTGGATTTCCTTATTAAAGGCTGTCAACCTGAGGTTAGAACCACAAAGATTTAACACCATGTTTTTTTTATAAAAGAAAGTAAGACTGGGGTTAATGAAAGTTACCAATCATCTTTGAATCTCCCTGTAGGTCTCCTGTGCAGACACTTGTTTTGCCTTCGTCTCTTGCCTGGGTGCGCCAGGCCTTCGCAGACCAGCTCAACCAGAGGTAAAACAAAGTCAACATTTCCAACGGTGGCTGTCATAACCAGCAGACCAGCAGCCTCCCCTACCTTGTTTTCCTACCAGACAAACCTCTCCCTGACCCTCCCCCCCCTTTAAATTTTGTCTGTATTTGACATTTTGAATCACCTCAGAAGGTAGAATATCGTTTTTGTTGAAGCCACTGGGTGAGTGTCTGCTGCTTAACTTTGTCTGGAAAAAGCCCCAGACATCCCCTTCTCATTTGCCTCTGGCCTAGGGAAATACTGCTCCTCCTGGCCTCCTTGGATCATGACTCTGAGCACTGTAGCTCATGTGGCCCCAGACATGGAGAATATCCAGTATGGAACCAAATAGCTTAGCCAGGACACCTGATGTGGGGAGCTTGCATGTTACAAATAGCCCTGAGATCTGGTCTAGGTGGCCTGTTCATCTGCATTAGGCCCCCCTAAACTTTACATTTCACATGAAATGATAAAACTCTAAACCCTGAAGCTATTAGTCACACATAAATGAAAGAGATTCTTGGAGGAGGAGACGGTTGAAGTGTCAGAGACAGACCTGTCATAATGGAAGTATTTTGTCCTCCTTGCTTTGCTTAATGGATGGGGGGTGGGGGGTGGGGGGTGGAGAGGGTAGGCGTGGGTTCTGGCACTCGAATAGAATGCTTAGGCTGCTTCTCTGTCTTTATATCTCAAAATAGTCACCATCCACTTTCTGGTTCTTCCAAGACTTGGTTCTGACACTTCTCTTTCCCTATATGCCCAGTTTATTCTTTTTACAAATCTCTTTTTCCTCATAGCATAGAAGCAGGTTTAAAATATCCCATTTTGAAAAACAAAGTTCTCCCTTGACCATCCTCGTCTTCCTCTAATTGACAGTTCTTTCCCCTGTTCCAGATCTGTGTGTCCCAAACTTTGGTGGCACCAGAATCATTTAGAGAGTTTGTCAAAATATAAATTCTTGGGCTTCCTCCCAAGAGTTTCTGATTCAGTGGTTTTGGGGGAGGGTCCTTAAATGTGCATTTCTTACAAGTGTCTGGGTGACACTGGTGGCTGGGGACCCACTTGGAGATCCTCTGATGCACAGAACACTCTACCTCTGCTGGCGGCTCTTTCTCATCTGCCGCCAAGCCTGCTCTGCAATCTAGCACAGCGTCCCCCTCCCCTCACCACTAGCACTGACCTCCATTTGTCAAATCCATCGGTCACCCAACCACATCCCTCTCTTTCTCCATCTGGCTTTCATGAAGTTCCTCTTTCCCCACTTTCTCCTTCCTCTCTGCTTGCTCGTTCTGAGTTGCCTTCCCTGTTACCTCTTCTGCCCACCATATGTTTCAGCCTTCCTCAGGGCGCTGTCTTCGCCTTCTCTTCTCACTCTGTATCCTTCTTGGGAGGCCACACCCATGTTTACAGCTTATAGTTAGCATGTCACTAACCCCAAACTGACTCCTCTGCCACAGGCCTCTCTTCTAGCTCCACATCTGTATATCCACAGACTCTTGAAGTTAAATATGTCCCAGATGGATTTATTATATTTACTCCCTTCTCTCCCCCTTGTTTTTTGTATCTCCTTGAGTGACACCCATGTCCCCCAAGCCAGGACTCTGTGTGGCATTCTTCTTGTTTTCCTTTATCTTGATGTCTAATTCATCATCAGAATATCTCTTATATCCCCCTTTCATTTTCTGCTGCTAATGCTTTAGTTTGCTACTGTTGGCCAATGCTCCTGAAACAGCCTCCTAACTGTTTATTCTCTTTTTTTCCCCCACAAAGTACCACAGCTAAGAGAGAACTGGCTAAAGGCACTCTCCCCCATTTTGGATTCAGTGTTAATAAAGGACTTTTATTAATTTTTTAAAGAATATTTTATTCATTTATTTATTTGAGAGAGGTGGGGGGAGGAGCAAAGGAAGAGGGTCAAGCAGACTCCACACTGTGAGTAGAACTTGATTCCACGACCCTGAGATCATGATGCAAGTCGAAATCAAGAATTGGACGCCCAACCAACTGAACCATCCATTAAAGTCCTGGAAAGGACTTTAAATAAAACCATGCAAGCGCCATGTATTCTTAGCCCCATTTCACAAATGAGACTGATGTTTTTAAGAAGGTAATGGAATTAGAAAAGAGTAGAGCTAGAGATACAGACAGGGGCTGCAATCAATCATGATGTGGAAAATGAGAAATATCTAGCTCCTTCTGGATAGAATTTGCAGAGTGTAGTTTATTGTTTTGTTGAAGTGCTGTAAATTTTAATAAACTCAGACATCCCTATAGTAAAGCAGCAATGAAAGAAATACTAAAACCAAATATCATGTGGTGACCCTTCTCCATATACACTTTTGTTCTCTGTGTGTGTTTCTCTAAAAATGGAAAACTTTTAATTTAGAGATATTTATAGATTCTCAGAAACTTGCAAAGGTAGTAAAGAGATTCTGGGTACCCTTCACCCAGTTTCTCCTAATCGTTACTTCTTATATAACTATTGGGCAGTGTCAAAGGCAGCAAATTGACGCTGGTATAAGGTGTGTGTGTATAGATCTTTGTTATTTTTTCACAAGTGTAGATTCATATAACCACCACTGTAATGAAGATACAGAACCATTCTGTCACCACAGACATGGCTTTCATGCCACCCTTTTGTAATTACCTCTTGTCCCTACACCATTCTTAACTCTTGGCAACCACAAATCTGTTCTCTGTCTTTGTAAGTTTGTCATCTTGGGAATGGGTAATCATGGAAGTCTGGGCTCTTGCTTGACCTTTGCTGATGGAAGAGAGCAAGGGCCATATTTTTTCGGTGGTGTTTGGCTGGAGTAGAGTGGTTCTTGTCTCAACTTTTTCTATCTTGCTAGGCTGTCTTTTTCCCTGTCCTTCCAATAGTGGAAACAAACTTTATGATCTGTACCTTTTGTTTTGTTTTGTTTTGAGTTGCTGGCTTCTTCAGTATCCTGTCTAGAATATGTGAGGCAAAAAGGAAAGCCGAGGACCTCAACATTGTGTTATCCTTAAGTCCCAAAACCCCTCGTCAGTTTTTGTTTCTCTTCTCCAACTTTCAGAGTCTTCTTCTTCTTCCTCTGAAGATTTTATTTATTTGACACAGAGAAACACAGCTGGAGAGGGAACACAAGGAGGGGGAGTGAGAGAGGGAGAAGCAGGCTTCCCGCCGAGCAGGGAGCCCACTGTGGGGCTTGATCCTGGGACTCCAGGACCATGACCTGAGCCGAAGGCAGACGTTTAATGACTGAGCCACCCAGGTGCCCCAGAGTCTTCTTAGGTTTGTTTTATAAACAAAGTTCAGGGTTTTTAGTGGTACATCATCTTTATTTCCTTAGATAAGATGTGGCTTTCCTTAGATAAGGTGTGGCTTTCTTCTTACACACTCCCAAAGTGTACTAAAGATGAACGAGTGCAAAAGCACAGGACCACTTCTCCAGGCTTCAGAACCTTCTCAGCATCTATTCCTAACTGCCTTACATGCATTTAAATGTGACAAGTTACCTTCCAGTGCCTTCTTGAGTTTTCACTATTGAGACTGGTGATCCCACTGTTGACTCAGTCATCTCAGCCCAAAATTTGGAAGTTGGTTTAGATAGTTTCTCATACACAGGATCATTCATCATGTCTACTGATTTTACTTCTTAAGTATCTTCTGAACTTAACACCTTCTGTCCCATTTCCTTGTTCTTTATTTGAGACTTCATCATCTTTTGCCTGGGCTGTGCCATAACTTCCTCCATGTCTCTCTGTTTCCACTTTGCTCCTTCTGAGAGTAATCTGATATTTGGCATAAATGAGTTTCAGCTTTGGTGGTTCCCTTAAAATATTCTTTCCATATATTGAGAAAATTACTAAGGAATAGTTCTGTTTTCTGAACCAAACTAAACCCAAACTCATTCCATCCATCTCTAGAGCTTCAGTTTTAGAGTCATGTAATGACCTGCGACTCTCTTATCAAGTTTACTATTTGATTTTGGACTTGGATTTCTCCTTGTCCAGATCAGGTTTATAAATCAGCTCCATAGTATGATTAGCCACTTTTCAACTATATGACCATTGTAGGTGATTTGTCCATGAATTATACAGGGAGAGGTTCTGCCTGTTTCCTCAGAGCTAAGACCCTGAGCTTAGGGTGTGCCTGGTGTTCACGAAGTAAAGAGGGAAGCAGTTGTGGCTTGGGTGAGTTGTAGGAGGAGAGGCAATGTGCCTGTGGACAGACATGGAAGGTCTTGGTAAAGGCAGAGAGAATAGTTAGTATAAAGATTTAACTTAACAAAATCTAAAACATGGAGTACATTCAATATCATTTGCTTGTGGATTTGTGTTTTTACTTTTTACTAATTCTTAATTACTGGTTAGTTCACCTACTGAAAAATCCAAAGTCTTTATTCACTTTTGATTTTGGCAATGGCCAAATCAGCCTATAACTCTCCTCCTGACCATGGAATTCATTATGCAATACTTAACTGCTTCACTTAAAAACAAATTTGGGAAATGATTCCTGGTGAGTTCCTCTTCAGATTATATGCTAATGTTTCTTAAGAATTTCATACTTTGGTATGAGGAGAAGTAAATAAAAATCCATTTATTTAAATGACAGGAGTGAAGTGCTTATTATTTCTTTAAAACCTTTCAACACTCTAAGCAGATTTCACAGCTCTCTGACAGTGATTTTGCTTGCTAGAGGCATGGTCCTCCTTTGCAACGAGGCTGAGTCATATGACTGAGTTCTAGCTGATAGAATGGGAGTGAGGTGAGTGCCTCCAGACCTGAGCCAAGGTTTAGGAGCAACCCCGGATGAAAAAGACAGTGGGACCACAAGAGAGAAGGGACGTAGGTACAGGAATTACTACATAAAGAAGAATCTGTGGATCAGAAACATCCACTTCAGAATTTTCATGAGCAAGAATAAAACTAATTAACTGTATTAATCTGCGGAAAGTTGGGGCTTTGGCTGCTTATCAGCTGGAAATCCCTTAATCTAAGTGATAGCATGAGGTTTTGGCTCAAATTTAGTTTTTATTTTCAGTTCCTAGATAAGACAGTTGTCAATATCATAAGCTCTGGACCCACATATACCTATGTTGGGGTCCTCTCCCTAGTTATGTAGATAGTTCAACTTTTCAGAACCGTGATTTTCATATCCATAAAATGGAGATATAATACTTAGGGTCATTGTGAGAATTAAATAAAAAGTACTCTGTGCTATGCCTGGAATATCATAAGTAGTTCATTGATGGAATGGGAGTTGTACCTTGTTTTCATCCTTTTCACTTTAGTGGAAAAATTATTTTAATGTACTATATTTACCTATTTTCTTTATGATTATTATGTTATCTATGATTTCTATAATAGCATTTGCATCCACATGGTTATTTTCTTTGTCTTTTCTCTGTCTAAACATTCCTTTCTTCATCTGGAAAAAAATTCTCATCCTTCAAGGTCTATCTCAAAAATTACCTGCTGTGGAGAGGGCAGGCCAAGGTGGTGGTGTGGAAAGATCTTGAACTCACCGCCTCCCATGGAAACATTAAATATACATCTACCTATGGATTAATTCATGCAGAAAAAGAACTGAAAACTGGATGAGTAGCTCTCCCCACAACAAGGTATAGAAAGATTACATGGAGACAGGTTGGAGAGACAACGATCTCGTGTCTCCAAAAACCCTACCCCTAGTGTGTGGCATAAACTATAGGAAGGGAAGCCATGGGTCTGGAGTTTCTCCCTAAGGAGTGAGGGATTGTGCCCCACATCTGGCACCTCAACCCTTGGGACCTGCCCTTGAAATACAAAGCCCTTAAAACATCTGGCTTTGAGAATCAAGAGACTTATGCTTAGGGGGCCTAAGAGGCTGTGAGTATCTGATCTACTCCTTTTGAGGGGGATCATGCATAGACTCACTTGTCCTAGGACTTACTACAAAGACATCAATATGAGAGGTAACTGGATCATATCTGAAGGAGATTCTTTGGTAATCTTAAAGCATCTACCAGAGGAGCAGGGACCAGCTGGAACTTTCTTTGGGGATGGAGGTGCTGGCGAGAGCTCCCTCCCTTTTCCTTGCTAGAGCAGGCAGCTGCCTACAGATATGGCCTTCATTCCTGACCCCACAACTCTTTACTGGCCTGACTAATGCCATGGATGGACCCCTCTCTCAACACTTTTCCACAAACTTGCTAAAGCTGGTAGGTGAGTGCAGTACACACAGGAGATGCCTCTTGATCTCCTGGCTCTGGTGGCCATAGGGTCTTGTGTTCCTGGACCCCACAGGACTGTAGCAATAGAAAAGACAGTTCTGGGCAGGCAGCCATACCATTGGCACTGCACAGGCAGCAGACTGAAACACTTTCCCAGTCTGCCTGTGAGAAAGGTCGACCTGAAGGATAGACTTTGGGTGTGCTACACATATAGAGGTTACTGGGTTGTTCTCAAGAACCTATGCAGGGAGACATCATCTTTGTGCCTTTGTGCCTTGGCCTCACCACACCTCACTGGTATGTCCCAGAGGGGAACTTATGAGCCTGAAGCTGCTGTTGTTACTCAGGATATGTCTAGATCTCCTGGTCTGGAGGTCAGCAGGGTCTACAATTGTGGTCCCACAGGACTGCATGCATTTACATACATTAAAAGCTGCTGCTTGAGGATCTGGCTTCCAGTCAGCCTGAAAGTACGTGTTGACTGAGGCTACACTCTTTGGAACCGTGACAGTTGCAGGCACACAGTCAACAATTAGGACCTACCAAGAATGAATCAGGCTACTTAGACTATCACAAAGGTTTGAGAGACCACCTAATGCTAGGGCAAGGGGTTCAACAATAAGTTTCACCTACTACATGAGGCCACTTTAAGACTGGGAGAGGTAGCTGTTTTGCCTAACACGTAAAAACAAACACAAAGTCAAGCAAAATGAGAAGTCATACGTTACAAATGAAAGAACAAGACAAAACCTCAGCAAAAAACCTTAATTAAATGGAGATTAATAATTTACTTGATGAAGAGTTCAAAGTAATTGTCATAAAGATGCTCATCAAACTTGGGAGAAGAATGGAAACTCAAAGTGTTTAGAACTTCCTGACCTGTAGGGACCCCTGGGTGGCTCAGTTGGTTAAGCATCCAACTCTTGATTTTGACTCAGGCCATGAATTCAAGCTCCACATTGGGCTCTGTACTCAGCATGGAGTCTGCTTGAAATTCTCTCTCTCCCTCTCCCTCTGCCCCTTCTCACCCAACACTTGCTCTGCCTTTCTAAAATAAATAAATCTTAAAAAAAAACCCATAAGCAAAATTGAGAGTGTAGGGAGCATTATAATTTTGAAATTATTACTATCTTCTCAATGGTTGCATAAGACTCGCCTGTTCATCAGCTATTATTTTTGTGGGTTCAAATAATGCATTTAAACTACTAACAAATGGTTATAGAGTGGCACTGTTCTAAAGGGGAAATCACAAGAGTACAACTGGGGGCAAGTGTTTGATCTGCCTTATCAGATTCCTCTGTGCACATTCACTATGCTGAAAGAGTAAAGAAGTTTCTATGACCCCTTTGAAGCTAAACTCATTTTAGGTTTGTCTCCAAAAAGACTGAGAAATGGTTAAAAGATCGCCTTTGAATTGCATTTTGAGAACATAAGAATACTCAGCATTATGATACAGAAAACAAGTGGCAAGCACGATTATATATTTTCCCCCTGGGAAGGTGCTTTGATGGTATGCTGGAGTAAAACAGAAGAGAAGTTCTCTATTTACAACACCTTTTTCAGCTTTTCTGGGAAGTCAGTGGAACATAACATTGTCATCTTTTTTTTTCCCCTCACCTGATCTAGGAGAGTTTTCTTTTTGTCATTTTTAATGCTTTCCCTATTATGAAGGTTTTTGTCACCTCTTGCATTTTGCACTTAGTAATAATAGGAAATGAACTGACAATTTGAATTGAGAACCATATAACAAGAACATCTAACAGGATACTTGAGGGGCGCCTGGGTGGCTCAGTCTTTAAGCCTCTGCCTTCGGCTCAGTTCATGATCCCAGAGTCCTGGGATCGAGCCCCTGCTTGGCGAGAAGTCTGCTTATTCCTCTCTCACTCCCCCTGCTTGTGTTCCTTTTCTCGCTGTGTTTCTCTCTGCCAAATAAGCAAATAAAATCTTAAAAAAAAACAAACAAAAAGGATACTTGATAATTAAATACATGGCAGTTGGGTGACATATATTTGATGCTTCTGTGACCTTGGACCATTTCAGGTTTCATCTTATGCTCTGAAAATCAGGTTGTCTTTGCCCCATTTCTGTTTTCTCATCACTCCTGTGCCCATACATGTTTATGGGATATTTGTGTTTATTTTAGCAGCAGCAAAGATTAAAATAGTTCGGGCTCCAAGAACAAAATGGAAATGATGTTTTTCCAGGGCACAGAATGCCCACCTTGTGTTATGTTAATACATCATAACTCAGCACAGCAAGCCCTTTTGGAGTCCAGACTCATTTTGCTACTTCTCCCTATTTTATGATCTTGTTAAGGTTGACAAGTATTATTTCCACAAAAATAAAATGCTTAACTGGGCTCCTTGTCATGAGTGACTATAAAATTTTTCCTTTCAACCTCACCTGTTAACAGAGGGAAACACCCCTTCTTTCTCCCTAATACTTGAAACAAGTGCAATAAAAAGTAACAAAGATAGCTTCTAGAAATATTGGAATAATTTAAGTCTAATCTTAAATTGTGTAAGATTTTCTTAATTTCATTTTTAAAAATGGTGTATTTTTGCTAAAACAGTTCTTCCTCTTCCTTACTCCCTCTACCACTACTGCAGGGACTTCTTCACAATGGAGAAATTTCCATGGTAGCATTGTCATAGGACTCATTTTAGACATGGGTTATTTTGGGGACAATGACAGTTAACTGATGGGAGTTTGGGGCAATCATTATTTAGTAGTACTATCTTTAAAGAGTAGATAATTTTCTTTTTTTTTTCTTTCCTTTTTTTTTTTTAAAAAGATTTTATGTATTTATTTGAGAGAAAGAGCACAAGCAGGGGGAGTGGCAGGCAGAGGGAGAAGGAAAGGCAGGTTTTCTGTGGAGCGGGGAGCCTGATGCAGGGCTCGATCCCAGGACCCTGGGATCATGACCTGAGCTGAAGGCAGATGCTGACCGACTGAGACACTGGAACGATCCAAGAGTAGATAATTTTCTTGAATAAATGTGTCTGTTAAACACAGTAGCTTTAATAACCACTTCAAGAAGACACAGTACTGTATTAGTGTTAATACTTAATAGTACAGTATTGTAAGCACTGTAATATCTTATTTGAGTAGGTTTTTAAATCAATACAGGTCAGTTTGGTCCTCAGATATGCATGAGTAATTCCCACTGATTTGTATGGAACTCATGTATTTTTAAGAGTTAAGGGGAGTTTAGTGTGGTTGTCTGGGAAAGAAAATCATGTTGTTTGACAGGATTTCCTGTGGCACAAGGATAGCATATAATGGAAGAAATTGGCCATAGAAGTCCCTGATGCCTCCTGGATGACCAAACATCCCTTATTGTTTGTCTTCTATTTCCAGGATGAATAATCTTTCCTAGTGATCCTTTTTCACATGTACTCCAGTATCCCTGTATCTGGACAGTGGTAAAGTTTACCACTGTGAAACCTTTAATGAGTTTTATATGTAGGTGTTCAGGTAATGTCTGGCACAGAACAAAACTAAGTAAGTGTTTTCTAACACTTAACTAATTATTTCTATAATTATTAATTATTCCAAGACCACCTCAAACAACTTGCCAATTAGGTAAGATGTAAATGGAAAGCATGAATTAAGTTAGTGTCATTAAAAAAAAGGTGTATCAGTTAGTATTTGATGAGTAACACAGAAACCCAGAATTTAGTGCTTTAAAAATAACAACCATTATTTTGTTCATGATTATGTGGGTCATGAAGTTGGGCTGTGTTCAGCCTGGAACCTTTTCTACTTTTGGCCCTGAAACATCTGGGATCAGCTGTTAGGTCAGCTGGTGCCTGGCTAGCCTAGGCTGGCCTTCCCTGGGATGGTCATCTTTGCTCCACAGGCATGCTTGAATATGATCTTGGGGTGAAGACAGGGGACCAAGGCCCAAGCAGAGTCACAAAGACCAGCCACATTGGCCAAAGGAAGCTACAGGTTCAATCCAAACTCACTGAGTGGTGAAATAAACTCTGTCTGTTGATGGGAGAGGTGCAGAATCACATCGGCGAGTGTATGGACTGAGAAAAGTGAAAGATTTGGCCGTTTTTACAATCTACCACCTAGAGCAAGATGGCTGATGTGAAGGATAAAGCAGAGAAGGAATCAGAGGATCTGGATGTGCATATGTGTGTGTTTGTGTGTGTATGTGTGTGTTTGTGTGTGTATGTGTGTGTTTGTACATGTAAGCACTTGTGTTTTGGGGAAGGGAGTCAGGTGTAGCAGAGGAAAGAATGATAAATAACTCCAAAGTCATGATCACAGGTGCCTTAGAATATGATGACACTATATAGATGAACAGGAAATATAGTAGGAGAAACATTCACCTCTGAATGTATAATGTTTGTAGTAGAAGTGAGATGTTTGAGAGAAAGTATCTAGGAAGGTGTTTAGAAATCTAAAGAAAAAGCAGACCTACATACTTAGGATGTTGAATAGATGCAAACAAGAACAAAGAAAGTGTCATTTGTCCCCCAGCCAGTGTCAACGCCCCTTCTCTGGTAACCAAGATTATGTGATTTCCTTTTGAGTTTCTTTTTCAGGACCCCCTTTCTGGCTCTTAGTTCATGTGGCTTGGAGAGACTAACCCCAGCCACTTGCCACCTGGGTCCTCACCAATCAGCATGTTCTATCTCCCTGGATGGACTCCTAGCATTTGTGCTGGGACCACTGGAACATTTCCAAGCAGCTGAACTTGGAGGCTATGGAGCTGCTGGAGGTCATCTTACCAGTGGAATCTGCCTAGGAGTGAAACCAACAGAAAGAGAACTAATTGTGTGTGTGTGTGTGTGTGTGTGTGTGTGTGTGTGTGTGTGTGTGACAAAGAGAGTGAGACACTTTAGACCCATGGATCCAGTTGTACCTAGAGCCATATATAACTTCAGGCTTTTCAATTTCAGGAACCAATAAATCCCCTTTTTTACTTGAACTAATTTGAATTGAGATTCTGTCATTTGTTACTACTATAAAAAGAAAAAAGATTATAAACTTAAACAATAATTCTATTTAGTGCACTGAAGAAGAATTGGTGAATAAGTCCTAAAAGTCTGTGGAGACAATAAATCCAAGAACAGAGAGACTAACAGAAAGGAGGGCTGCACGACAGTGTTGATGTCATCGCAGGTTGTGGAGCAAGAGCTCTTCTCTGTCCAGAAGCCTTGACTTGGGGGCCAGGAAAAACTCTGAAGGAGAACTCTTGGCAGCAGAGGGGTGGAGAGGAAGGTGCACTGCCAGGAACTAAGGAAAGAGTGGGCGATTTCCTTTTTCCATAAATGGGACTCCTAGCCACTTGGGCTTGAAACCTTGGAATCAACTCTTCCACCTCCCCCTGCCACAACCCACACAGCCAAACAGTCATCTTGTCCTGTAAATCCTCCCTCCACAATTACTCTTGGACTTGTACCTTCCTTCATATTCTCATTGCCAACAGCTTGGTCCAGGTGCCCAGTATTCCTTTCCTGGAACCTGAGAGGGCCTCCTCGCAGCTCCCATGCCCACAGTCGTTCACTTCTGACATCTGTTTATTATTCTGCTGCCAGATTATTTGTCCTGAGGCTCAGTTCTGATGGTGAAATGGCCACACGGTGAGGGGCCTTGGAATGGGAACCCAGAGCCAGCTCTGACTTGCTGTGGGATCTTGAGAAAGACTCATAATCTCTCGAGGTGTGGGGCTCTACTTTTTGAAGTGAGGAGTTGAGCCAGGTGCTGTGACACTCATTGTCTCCCACTGTCTATAAAAAATAATTCAAGTCCTAATTTAACTCTTTTAGCTTTAACTCTTTAAGATACATATATTGTAGCCAAAATGAAATACTTCCTGCCCCTGAATGCCTTCCTCACGACCTTCTACATTTTCACCTCTGTTCATTCTTACCTCTATTCATTTCATCTGGAATTCCTTGACTTTCCATAATGAAATATTAGAAGTCCTCCAAGGCTAAGTTCAAATGCTGTCTGGGAAGATTTCCTCCACTCCCACCTGAGAGCCATCTTAACCCATCTGTCAGGATGCTTTGCTCTGTTCTATCTCAGGTTGAGCACACATCTTACTTCTTGCCAAATTGTCAACAACTTGGGGCTCAGACCTCAGTGATATTCATCTCTGTGACCCCCAAGGGACCTAGCACAGTAGTTAGTTCTCAGTAAATGGTTGAATGAATGAAACACACACTGTATTACTATGTGGCTAACTTAGCCATCTTGCTAAGCTCCCTAGAGCTATCTGACGTTGTAGGTCTGCTGAATAGGATTATGTAATAGTAATTAAAAAAATAGGCATATTTGTAAGAATCACTGGAGCAAGTGCTGACCTCATTCCAATCCGGGCCAGTCATGTGTGAGTAATGTAAATGTTGGATACAAGTTCCTTCGAGGTCCCTTCTATGGCTCCACACTGAGACCAATGGAGCTAACATTCTTCTCACTGTTTTTTTTTTTTTTTTTTTAATTTAATTTTACTCCCCCCTTTAAAAAAAAAGACTTTATTTATTTGTTTGACACACAGAGAGAGATCACAAGTAGGCAGAGAGGCAGACAGAGAGAGAGGAGGAAGCAGGCTCCCTGCTGAGCAGAGGGCCTGATGTGGGGCTCAATCCCAGGACCCTGAGATCATGACCTGAGCCGAAGGCAGAGGCTTTAACCCACTCAGCCACCCAGGCACCATTTTACCCCCTTTTTATAAGATTATTTGTTTATTTGTCAGACAGAGAGAGAGAGAGGGAGAGAGAGCCCAAGCAGGGGGAGTAGCAGGTAGAGGGAAAAGCAGGCTCCCCACGAGCAGGGAGCCCTATGTGGGACTCAATCCCAGGATCCTGGGATCATGACCTGAGCCGAAGGCAGGTGCTTAACTGACCTAGCCAACCAGGCGTCCCCTTGTCACTGTTTTCAAGATAAGAATGAGCATATTGTGGGCGGAACAGAGTGGTCTCCCTCTGGTGCAGCTCTTGACAGTGGAGATGAGTGTGGACAAGCTAGCGCAGGGGAATATAAAGCAGAAATGGAGAGAAGGAAGAAAAGTCTAGAAGCAATGGCAGATAAAGAACAATGTGAGTATGGAGATCACAGTTACCCCCAAATCCTTTTTTATAGCAAGATTATCAACTCCAGATCTATAAACTCGTTGACATGTTGTGGCGAGGCTGAGTAGTGACAGTAGCTAGAATTATGTGGCTCTCTCCTGCCTTCAACAGTGGACCTTGAGACCTTTCTCCGGAATACTGTTTTTTTTTTTTTTTTCCTACAGGACTAAGAGGAAGCAGGCAGCTGTACTTAGTTGAACCTTTGCTCCCTTCTTATTGGCTTCCCCTCTTCACCCACAGCAACTTAAATCATTAAAATCCTGTATAATTAAAATTTCATCCAAGTTACACCAGTTATGTCTGCTGGCCACAGAGAAGTGTATAAATATCTTAGGAAAGCATAAAGACAGAGGCTGCTTCCTGTCCGCGGTTTGCCCCTTGCACAGGATGCTGTCTGCTACTGTGTGTGTTATCGACAGCCCAGGGGAGCTTGAACTTGCAGCTCTGACTGAGCCTTTGTTCTGTAGGGTTATTTCCGTGGTGGGGGTCTAAGGCTGACATGTTGTTGGTGGGGGTGGATGTCTGCTTGGCTCCTTGTGGGACTCAGGCTCTCCCTCTTTCTCTTTTCTCTCTCATTTCTTCCCCTCTGCTCTTACTCTCCATTTAGAATTTAATCTCTTGCTTTTAGATATACTTAGATTAAAATAGCTTTCTCTCTCTCTATGCCTCATTCTTTCATTTAACTGGAACACATGAGTTTATCTCCCTTCCTCCCCATCCTCTATGCCAGTGTCAGATTAATTTCTCTGCAACACAGTTTGTATTGCTATTTCATTGCTCAAACCCTCACAGGTTTTGCATTACTTATAAGGTGATGTTAAAAGTCTACTCTACGCTCTTTCACTGAATAGCCAATTTTGAGTGCACATTGTGTGCCAGGTGCTGCTGGGAGCTCTCTTGTCATAGATTTTCCAGTAGCTCACAAAGGGATTGGCTTGCTCAACAGTTCCTACAATGGGGTTTCAGAACCCTGTGGTACTGGCCCCTCTGTGTCTTGTGCATTGTGTATATTTCTAAGTCATATAAATACCTTACTTGGTGTGGGGTATCATCGCTGTGGTAGTGACTTTGCTGTTATGTCACCTCCATTGAGATGCTTTTGACAGCTTTGAGATCAGGATGTATCTTGGCTTGGGTTCCTGTGTGGCAGACCTTGAGACAAAAATTTGAGTTCAAATAGTTTACCTGGGAGATAGTTGCAGGTAAATAAGAAGGAAGGGAATAAAACCACTAAACACTGCATTGTCAACTCAGTTACCTACCAGCAACTGGAGCTCAGTTCCTCTGGGGAGCTCTGAGAAATGCCTCAGACTCACCCCAACAGAGGGTTGCCTGTCAGATGTCCCTAGATGCCACTGGTTGAGAGCATTCCCTGCAGCCAGAATGTACTTGTACTTCTCACTCACATGCATAGCAGACCTCGGGGTGCCAACATTGCCTGGAGAGCCTTTCCCATAGAGAGGCGAGAGCTATGGGCATGTGACATAGGACTGATGGTTCCCAGTACCAGGGAAGGTCCCTGCTTGGTGCTTGTGGAACATCTCATACTATTATTTCTCATCATTTGTGATAGTTACATTCTATAAAGTACCAAAGACTGAATTAGTGAATACTGAACCATTGTTCCTAGAGGAAATCCAGAGTTAGGTTCCTGCGAGCCTCTGGTCACAACATTTGGTCAACAACACATTACCCTCCTTTATGTGTTTCTGTTTCAAGACAGCTTATTTAATATATATTGTTGAATCATCAGCATTGGACTCATGGCATTTTAGCTCAGACCTGAATGACGCTGACCTAACACATGTATTTTCTCCATAAGGCACACTACAGCCTTCTTGTGCTTCAGCACTGTGCCTGGGCCATTTTAAACAATGAAATCACCAACAATAAGAACAAGAATGTTAAAATGTGACACTACATAAACCTTAGAAAGGACATCCTTATATAAAGAACACTTGTTTGCAATGTGAGAGCTGACATGAGAAGGCAGGGTGTCACCCATTAGACCTTAGTTGGGAACATGTGCATTATGTCATTGTAATTTTTGGCTGCTTTGCACATGTCTGTGAATGACTGTAAAAGGACCTTGCCATTTGTTGGTTTTTAAGATTTACAAGTAAATTTTATCTAGCAGGTGAATTTGCAAACATGGAATTTGTGAATAATGAGCACTGACTACTTCACCTTAAGACAAACATCATGAAAGCCTAACATAATGCTTAGGTCTAGAAAACTCGGTCACCTAAAGTAGGGCTTTGTGTTATTGTGGGTGTAAAAAAGCAATTATTTAAGAAATCTCTTAAATAATTACCATCTGCAGTCATTCAAAACACCAGTAGATTATGCTACTTAACAAAGAAATCTTTTACATTAGAATAATCTGTCTCTGGCAAATTTGGATTTTCTCACAGATACCAGCATCTTTATTTGCATTAACACAAAGAGGTCAGTGTCTGAATTAGTGAATACCCATTGGATGATTTAACGAGTATATTTTGAGTCATCTTTTAAATATGTTGCTTGTGGAGGAAGGGGTTCAGAAATAAGACCTGGTGTGGGAATAAGAAAGGAAATCAAGAGATATTAATTTGTAAATTAAAAGAGAAAATAATACATAAAATTTGTGTCTCTATATATAAAAATAAAAAATGCTTAAATATAAATATATATTAAACACATGTATTTTAAATGTAAACTAAGCTAATTAAGGCTGATGCTATATTTGCTGGAAGTGATGAAGTGTTGAGCAAAGGGAAATAGGTTTTGGGGCCAACTTTGGCCAACTCCAAATGGCGTATGGTTGGATAAATTTGGCTAGAAAAGTAGAGAAACGAAAATGCTAAAAATGTTTCTCTTGAAAGATTTTTTTTTTTGACAGAGAGAGAGAGTGAGTGAGTGAATGAGTGGGAGGGGCAGAGGGAGAGAATCCTAAGCAGACTCCATGCCCAACGCTGGGTCAACATGGAACACCATCTCACAACCCTGAAATCATGACCTGAGTCAAAATAAACAATCCAACACTCAACCAACTGAGCCACCTATGCACCCCTCTCTTGAAAGATTTTTGGATGATTTTGTCTCCTATCTCTCTGGGCGTAATCATGCCCAGTGTTTGGTTATGGCATGTAAAAAATGAAGAATTGTTTCTGGTAAATTTTGAGGGTAATAGAATAATAATTATCATATAACATCAATATCAATAATGTGTGATAAACATCTGTGAGTTTCTGTTCATAAAATCCCACCAAGATGCAGTTCTTCACAGTATTTCAAAAATGAATGCTTTCATTCATTCACTTACTCATTCATCAATCATATACTGAGTGATCAGTCTATGCTAGACAGTTTTCTGGGGACTGGAGATACAGCAGCAAACTAAACTCATAATAATTCCTGACCTTGTGGAACTTACACAGTTGCAAAGAGATGGCTAAACAGATGTAAAACAAAAATTTAGATTCTAGAAGAGCAGTGGAGAAACAGAGTAGGGAAGGGTGATGGGGCTCCTTTCCTGCACTTCTTTAAGTGTTCACAGCTCTCCTCAGGACTCAGGCTGCTGCCATCAATACCAATCCTAGAAGACTCTGGTTAGCTTTTGCACAAAGTGACACAGAGCTCTGGGGTTTCTCTGATGCTGAGCCTGTGGCGCTCTGTGGGAACAAGGTTGGGGGGGAGGTTATAAATGCTTGTTTTTGTTCCTTACAGGTATAGTTCTCACACACATTTCCTAAGTTTCCTTGGAAGGTGGCTGGAAGGATCAATCATCTCATGGAGACAGTCAGCCAGATTGCAGACCTTTGGGGCACTTGGGTGGTTCAGTCAATTAAATGTCTGACTCTTGATGTTGGCTCAGGTCTTGATCTCATGGTTATCAGTTCAAGCCCCATGTTAGGCTCCATACTCAGTGTGGAGCTTACTTAAAATGAAGGAAGGAAAGAAGGAAGGAAGGAAGGGAAGAGGAAGGAAGGAAGGAAGGAAGGAAGGAAGGAAGGAAGGAAGGAGGAAGGAGGGAGGAGGGAGGAAAGAAGAATAGAAATAATAATAAAAAAGAGTACATATCCTTGATGGCCCTTCCCCTTGTCTTGTTCACTCACCTGATCCTCCCTTTCTGCTTTCTGGGATCACATTTTCAGATATATCCCTGCATGGAAGCCTTTTCCAGGCTCTGCTTTGGGGAACCCCAGGCCAGAAGAATGCAGTGATTAGGATGGTGTTGTAAATATAAATGGGATTTCCTAAGAAGGTTATCACTGAGAAGGTGCATTTGAACAAAGACCTGAATAAAAGAGGTAATTGTTATGCAGATAACTGGGGGTGACAGTGTTCCAGGTAGAGAAGACAACAGCAGGGGTAAAGACCCTTTTATTGATGTGGCTGGAGTGGAGAGAGTGAGGAGTAGAAGAAGGTGTGGACAGAGACACGAGACAGACCCAATCCCATCTCTTGGGGTCATTGTTAAGACCTGGGGTTTGTTCCAAGTGAGATAACCAATTTATTCTCAGAAATGTGTATGCTTTGCCTACTTTATATTTTACTGTATTATTTTATATTTAAAGAATACATTTGGATCCCCATTTTATAGATAGTTAAGTTGATTTTTGAAAAAATATCATTGACTTGTTGAGAGCTGTATATTCTTATTCTCAACTTCTTTGGGTTGCTATAAAATTATATGTTCTTTGAGGACTAGACTATAGATATTGATGTACTATATTGATGGATGTTGATCTAAAGTATCGTTTCTAATTTCACTTTTTGAACAAAAGTTTACCAAGTGCTACTATATGCATGACATTGGGAGGCAACAGGAAGGCACAAGACTCCAAGTGCCTAAGAATGTGGTAATGCATGATAGTTTCTAAATCAGGGAACACACTTCCTGGAAATTTTCTAATTAAATATTCCATACTCACATTATCTGTTGTACATTATTTCCTTTCATTTTGCTTATATCGGTAGAATTTCTGTACATTAAATCCTGTTTCTGCTTACTTCAATTCGCATAAATACCATAGCTATTTCAGCTGCTTTACATCTTTTCTCTAATTTACTACTACTGAATAACTACAAATTTAATTCTCCTTGATACTACATTCTGTGCATGCACAGGTGTGAGACAGAGACTTCAGAGTGAGAATTCTTCTGTGGAAATAAATGAATAACCTGCCATGTTTAAAGAATATGGAAATTAAAGGAATGATGTAGATTAATATTCAACTCTTCCATTTAAGTGGTCATTTGGTGTGACGGGGTCCTAAGGAGTGGACATGTTCGTGAATGTCTTTCCTTTTGCTCCAAAGCAAGTCTCCTCTGAGTTTTATACTTTTTGCCAGCCTCATCTTGCTCTGGTTTTGGCATCTCTGGCTCTATTTTTACAGGTCCTTTTAGTATTATGACCTTTGTGACTATGTTGTATGATTTTCATTTTGATGGGCTTTTCTTCCTCTTGAACCATCTTAGTCTGAAGGGATCCCACCTCTCGTTTCTTAGAAGCTTCCAGATATAGTAGCAGGACATGAATCTGAACATGTGTTGAATCTCTTATCTCCTAGAAGTTTCTGCATATTAAGAAGTAACTCATCCAAAGTAGCAGTTGCTTCACAATTTCCTTTACTTTCTGAGAAGTGAACTTGTAAGCCAGGCAAGTTAAATCCAGACATTTATCAGATGACCTGATTTGCAGAGGGAAGTTTCCAAGATTTCTAGGTAATTGAAGGCTCTGCTCACTTCCATAACTTATCAATGTGCCAATTTTGTGATCTGTGCCAGGATTAACCTATTTCTTCTGCATATCCTCATTAGAGTAACTTCTTTGCTCCTCTCTTTACATATTATTCATACATACACATATTTGTGTGTTTATCATTACCCAGATTTCTCTACTAAAACTTTATTCTTCTATTAACAAATTTTCCTAAAGGTTAGAGTGACCATTTGTTCCAGTTTGCCTTTGACAGTCCTAGTTTATCTGTTCTTCCTGGGGTGTTAATAATTAATACTTTCCTCTTTTAATTTCAAAAGTGTGCTAGCTTGGATTCTAAATGATATGAACACCGAATCAAAAGTTCCTTCTCATATTCTTTATCCTCACTCAAAGTTTCTGTCTTAAATTGGAAATAAAAAAAAAATTTGTACCTTACTGGCCCTTGAATTTCCTGATCAGTTCTTTCAGCTCTTAGGGATTTTTCCAGTCACATGCTCTTGCTTTATGTCAGGTCCACATATGGCTGGACTGTGTCATCTACCCTGCTGGTGTTTTTTTCCTTTTGGGTCTTTGACTCCTTAGATTCTATGTGCTATTTCCTCTGATTCTTTCCTGCAGGGATGTGTTGTTGTGGCTACTGCTCAGCAGGTCCTGGTTCACAGTCTGTGGGATGAAGGGTTATACCTGAAGGACAGGTGCACAGGTTCTGAATTTCTCCTCTTCCTCTTCTTTTTCACCAGTCTGTATCCTGAGAGTTTTGATATCCTGAATCATTAGTTTCTTCATTTTTTCTGCCAGGAACACTTTGTCGTGTTTAACCAGCAGGCATGCAGATAGGAATTGGCTCTACCCTTTTACCTGCTCTTCAAGCAGGGAGACCAGCTTGGCCAATTGGTAGCCTCCAGCAGAAAATGAAATCTCTACAGGTCTTAGAAACAGTCCTCTCTGTTTCTCTACTTCTGGAAAAATAAGATGTATTGAGTGTCAAGCCCTTTGCTTCTCCCCTAATACCTCTTAGGGCAATCTCCTTTTGACCTATTGGAGGAAGGCAACCCACCTAAGTGGTCAAGCTCATGAGCTTGGACTCAGAAAACTTTGGGTTTTATTTCTTACTCTGTGGGTTCAGGCAAGTTACTTTATTTATGAGTTTGAGTTTCTTCATTTGTAACATGAGAATACCAATTCTTACCTTATTAGATATAGGAGAGAGTTAAATGAGATCATGTATAGAATACACTGAGCATTGTGCCTAGCAATTAGTATATGCTTAATAAATAGTTGTTACTCTTAGGATAATCATAGCTATTATTATTAAGTGTAGTGTAAGAATTATAGTAAACTATTGGCTCACCAGGCTCTACTTTTTAAGGTGGCAGCAGTCCCTAATGCAATGACACCAATCACTGAGCCAACACTGAAGTTCTGAAGACAATCCTGTTCTGTTTTCTTGGGTGGCTCTTGTGGCCGAGAATGCCAGAGTCAATGAACCAACCAAAAGGCCATGAAGAGAAATAAAATCGATTCTCTATGTATAAGTAATTGGGTGGCTTAAATTTTTTTTCCAGAATTCTCCTTTTCCCCCTTTTAACTCAACAAGATATAACATCTACTGTTATCTTTTCTACTTGAAGTAGGATAACATGGAGAAAGTGAAGGGTGGAGAAAAACTAGATCTGAAGTAGATCTTGAATTTGTAGCTTGATCAGTTGAAAACTCCCAGGAGGTTTATTGGTTTGCCTAAGAGTGTGATCCCCAAATGAAATCTGAGTGCTTTTACTCAGTTACTTTTTCCTTCTGGGGACTAGGAGCAAGACCATGTGATTCCTGACACTCCTCTCCCACAGATTCTTGGTTTGATTTTCTTCTCATATCATAAATTGTCTTCCAGATTATCTCTGTTGGTAACCCATAACCAGCTAAACCTACACTTACTAGAAGAGTCTTTGATACCTCCTTTCAGTTGATAAAATTAATTATTGAATCCTCTTTTTCTTCTGTCATTTTTTCTGGCCATTATTACCAATTTCATGAAGCTGTGAATTTAGATGGTATTATTTATTTTTAGAGCCAAAATTTATTTCACATTGTTAGATGATCTGATTTTTTCTGAGCCACATCTCTTCGATGTTGGAAAAAAGTGGGTAAACTGAGGCTCATAATACCTCAGTGACTCTCCTAAGATCTTTTGGTGAGTCAAGGAACAAGACCGGAATAGAAACCACGACTCTAGTCTCCTAAACTGTTTTTCTGACCACTAGACCACACTTCCTCTCCAGACTATGAAACACTGGAAAATGGGAGTCAGGCAGAGAGTAACTGTGGAGGCGAACCCACAGAAACACAATTTTACTTGTACCCAAATCATGTCATTTAGCAAAGGAAAACAGAAGAACACCCCAGTCTCTTTGCTGTCATCAAAATTATAACCTAAACCCACAATGGATATAGAATAGGAAATGAGTCTGCCCTGAATTGTCATATTTTTTCCATTTAAAATGAATTTGAAAAGATTGTCTCTTTTTCGATCCTGATGTGTTTTTCCCTTCCACAAAAGAATAACCTAAACATTCAATTTTATTTATATTTAAGGATATATGAGTAAAATAGCTTTTTTACTCTCACTCTTCACACAATAACGATCTAAAAAATCATCATTTATTTCATGTTTAGGGCTTTGTGGGAATATCAGGTTTGTTAGACATAGTCTTTATCTTTAAACATAAAATTTAGTTGGGCACTTTTGTAGCAACATGGACTGGACTGGAAGAGATTATGCTGAGTGAAATAAGCCAAGTAGAGAAAGTCAAGTATCACATGGTTTCACTTACTTGTGGTGCATAAGGGGTAATATAGAAGACAGTAGGAGAAGGAAAGGAAATGGGAAGTAGGGTAATTCGGGGAGAGAAATGAAACAACAGAGACTTTGGACACAGAAACAAACTGAGGGACTTGGAGGGAGGGGGTGGGGGGATGGGAGAGCCTGGTGGTGGGTACTGGGGACACCTATTGCATGGAGCACTGGGTGTGGGGAATGGGGAATGAATCTTGGAACACTGGAAAAAAAATTAAGTAACAATAAAAAAATTGCTTTGGCAAAATTTAGTTGGGCAGAGATACCTCTACCCACGAAGAGCTGAAGGCAGTCAATAAATATCAACTGAGCAGGAGATATTGGAGGCGGTGTGTAGTGTGCAATAGTGAAAACCAAAGCAATATGGAGGCTTGGGATTGAGGCCCAGCTGCACCAGTAGCCAACTTCCAATCTTGGGCAAGTCAGATCCTATGCATTGATAGGGGGTGATAGCAATTGCCTGTCTTGTCTTCCCACTGTACTGGTGTGGAGACCGACATGAGAGAACACATGCAAAATAGTCTGTGGGCTGACAGAGAAAATAGGAGAGGTGTTCAAGTCATGGGATGTACCTGCTTCATGCCAGGGTTGCACAGGCAAGCCTTTCTCCTTTGTATTTGGAATGATAGAGCTCTCAAGGGCTATTCATTTGCCCACATGGAAATCAAAACAGGAAATTAAAGGAAGGCTCCTTTGAAATTAATTTGGCTGTGAGAACAGAAAATAACACAGTATTGTCCTTTTGGCAAACAGCTCCTTGCCTTATCATTTGTAATAAGTATGAGCGAGAGATGTGTGAACGCTTTGAAATCTGCTGATAATGGCTGTGAAGAGAGAATTTTTCACTTGGAAAAAGCAAGGCCTGCCACTCAGGGAAGCTGAGCCCTCTGTTGATGGGGACAGCAGATGCTAAAACCTCTTCCCATCTGTGGTTCCCAGGGAGCAGTGACAGCAGTCTTTGGTCACCGAGGCCATGTGGCAACCAACAGGGATCCTTGAACGACTCTTTCATGGGGGCAAGCCTGAACCTGGGTTCATGGCTTCCATCTGTGGGTGAAACTGTGTATGGTTAATACAAAAACTTGAGAAAAGGCAAGAGAAGGAAAGTCCATCATAATGATCGTTAAGTTATATTCTGTGAGGACATTTTAATTCCGGGAGGGAGGGCATGTGATTTTTCTTTATGGAGGAAACAACTCTATGACCTTTGTCTAAACTTCTTTCAGTGATTTTGGGTTATAGGGAGTCACTCTTTTATAGCAATAACTTATTACACGTCACATTTAGCAGAAGAATGTAAATGTCTTCTGTTGACTGCTTGACCCTAACTATGATATCAAAAGACAGCTTTCAGTTATCTTGTATCTAAAATAAGGCAGTTGGAAGACAATCCCAGGCTTTTTTCTCAGGGTGGCACATGGCCTAATGTAAGCAGCACTGTTGAACCCTTGTGTCAGAAGAAGGATAATAGGCAGCATTTAGAGAACAATACCATGGCGCCTGCCAGCCCTCAGACACATTTTTTATTGTGAAATTTATATGAAAAACATTGCGGTGGGTTGTAATATATTAGCACCATCTAGTGGTGATGGGCAGAGCAGTTCCCCCCTCGCACCCCCCTGCCCATCTCCATCAAACAAATTTAAGGCCAAGCAATGAACTCTGTTTATAGTCTTTTATTTAAATTTGTTGTCCCTTTCCACTTGAGAGTGAAAGGTGCCGCACAAGTGGGGTAAAAAGATAGAGAAGTGTGCAAACCTTTTGTAATAATAGCAATAATAATCACGAGCCACATTTATTGAGCACTAACTGTGTGATAAATTTGTAGTAAATGCTTTTTTTTGAGAGAGAGAGACAGAGAGCATGTAGGAGGAGGGGCAGAGGGAGCGGGAGAGAGAATCTCAAGCAGATTCGGAGCTGAGTGTGGAGCCTGATGCGGGGCTTGATCTCCCAATCCTGACATCACAACCCGAACTGAAGTCAGGAGTTGGACACTGAACTGACTGAGCCACCTGAGTGCCCCTGTACTAAATGCTTTTTATATAATCATCTTATTCAATCTTCACAAGACCCTATGAAATAGATATTGTTCTTGTTATCTCCGTTTTTACGGGGGAGAAAACAGGCATGGAGAGCTTAAGTAACTGGCTGAGATCTGATCTCTGGTTCAGAGGACAAAAAGCTTCCTCGTCTCATGAACATTGAATTTTCAGACCTGGTCATGTTGGTGCCATCAGATATCCCTGTGACAAATTACTGTGAGTGGGTGGAGCTCAGAAGTTTGCTCAGGCTGAGAGTGGGGCATATGGATTGAGAATGGGCACTTCAGAGTCAGACTAGAACTGGATTCAGGTCAGTTCCAGGGAACTGTGTCCTGGGGAAAATTACGGTAGCCTCTCTCAGACTTAGGTTCTTGTGTAACATGGTGGTAAGAAGGCCTTACTCTTGGGGGAGTTGGCAGTGTTGGTTGAGATTTCTGTCTAGAGTCTGGCTCATGGAACATATTGGAAGCCTCTTACTAGATTTCCATTTTAATTTTTTAAATTTTTATTTATTTGACAGAGAGAAAGAGAGAGACAGAGATTGATCACAGGTAGGCTGAGAGGCAGGCAGAGAGAGAGAGGGGGAAGCAGACTCCTTGCTGAGCAGGGAGCCTGATGTGGGACTCCATCCTAGGACCCTGAGATCATGACCTGACCTGAAGGCAGAGGCTTAACCCTCTGAGCCACCCGGACACCCCTCCATTTTAATTTTTAAAGACATTGTAGATTTTGGCTTTAATTGCTTTGAATGCCAAATTCATACAGTATTTGGAGTTCTCCACCTCCCTCCCAGGATATCAGAACACTCATTTTGTGGGAAGAACTGTACAAGAAGGCTTTGTTTTAGAGTTCAATAGCAAATCTGGGATAGAATGGAAAGTAGTCTAGTTTCATTCCTAATTTGTCCCTTATTGTGGAAAGAAGGAGTGGCTCATTCATACCACAGGGTATTGCTGCTGTTGGCAAGTTTGCTCGCACATGGGGTCCAGAGAAGTTCACACAGTGGTCAAGTGGCTCTTCCAGCCTGTATGGAGACTGGGGGTCATGAAGATTTGGAAATGACTCCTCTCCCCTCCAGTCCATGCAGAATGTGCTTAGCTTTCATGATCTTCTCTTGGGGCACGGTAGGCAATCGCCATGGGAAAGTAGAGATATCTCTTCCCTTAGAGCTCTTTCTTCTCTGTTTATGCCCTCCTGTCTGCTTGTTGCACACAGTATTAGCAGGCGGAAGAAGGGGATGGGTAAGGCAGAATTTACATCTGGGTGATAGAAGATAGGAAGTCAGTGTAACGGGAGGCAGTTGGACTTCATGGACTTATTTAAAAGAAAATCTGATTTTTCCTACTGTCCAGCATCAGCTGAGAGAGTCTGACTTTTTTTCTGCTTTGCTTGGCATGGCCATGGCCCTGTTCCTGTTCTATCATTGTGCTCTTTCTCCAACTTTGTACACTTGAATGTATGAAAGACTTATGTTAATATTCTCATGTCATAACACCTCTAATACATTATCTGTCCAGCAGTCAGTGACATAGGTCTGATAACATCCCTTCCTCATCTAAAGCCATCCAGTGGCTTCCCACTGTTCTTACTAAAAAATGTAGAAGCTGCACCTTGACTTACCAGGGCCACGTGTGGTCTAGATGCAGCTTACTTTCCATACTCCCCCTCTATCTCCAACTCCTCCCAGCCTCCCCTTGACATTCTGGAAGCTTTGGTTCCAACATACACTAAGCTCTCCAGACCTCAGGGTCTCTATCCATGCTATTCCCTCTGCTAGGATAACCTTCACTGGACTCACTCTCACTTATCCTTAGATTTGTGTTCCCAAGTTTTGCTGTGCATTAAAATTACCTAGGAAGCTTTACAAGAATCTAAATTCCCACTTTTCACCTGAAACCGGCCCAATCAGAATCTCTAGGGGTGAACGCAGGAAAACGTATATTTTTTAAAGCTCTCCTGGTGATTGCAATTTGTAGCCAAGCTTAAAAGCCAGTTCTTAGATTAGTAGGTGCCTAATTTCCTAATTTTCCCATCTAGTTTGGGATTCCTTCCTTACAGGCTTTCATAGTTCTCCATATGTTCCCACATTTGTTGATTACCTCTCCTACTAGACTCTAAACTCCATGAGGTTGTGTCCATTGTGTTCACTTGCCTCTTCCTGGGGTGTGGCACAGAGCCTAGCTTTCAGGGAGTGCCCGATCAATAACCGTGGAAAGAAGGAAAGCTGGCATATGGATTTATTAATTTCCCTAACACTCGAAGGCTAGAAAGCAGCAACTTGCTAGGACTCAGGCACCCATGTGCACATGGTGAGTCAGTGAAACAGCTGCTATGAAGAGGAGGGCTTCCTGCTGGGAGGCAACCACACTTCTATCACCTGGGGAGAGTGTTTCCTTGCCTTGGGAAATGTATTTACTGCAGGACCATGGCAAGGACCAGGATTATCAAGGATTACATTTGATCGTTGGGTAACCCTCCCACAAAGATATTGGCCTACTAACTTATTTTTAATTAATTGTCTTTAGCGGTGAACATTTGCCAAGAAAAACATTCTCAACCCTCAACAGTCAAAGGATATTCCTATCTGACTCTTGCTCAAGTGGATAGCATATTTCTTGGTGAATTTGTATAGTCGATGCATTAAAAATAAGTTAATAGAGTGATATATTTGCACAAAAACAGCTGATTAGTGTGAATATGACCCTAGAATGTCCTTATGGAGACCAGGGGTAGGCTTGGTTTACAACACCCAATACGCTATCTTGAAAGACAGCCTAGCTGTGTGCTCAGAAGGATAAAAAATTTAAGACATATTTTCATGTAAAATGCACTGATTAACTAAAACTGATGACAAGATGATCCTGACATCCATCTCAATGGCTTTGCATTTTCTTTTCTGCATCCACTTTTACAGATTTGTTGCATTATATCCTAAACATAGAAAAAGATCTTACTGAAAGGAAATGTAAGAGGTAGTCATATTGAATGACTGGACATCCCAACTAGCATCTACCAGAAGTTTCTGCATCTGACCCTTTCTGCAACTTCGCATGACTCATTTTATGCTAACGTCTCCCAGTCTCCACCCTTAGAATTAAAGTAATAAAATTTGCCTTTAATTAAAGTCTCTAAAGTTGGGTCCAATGGAAAAATGAAATACTTGAGGATATGACTTAGCTTGTGTTAGGAATTTTATAGGCAGTTCACCAAGGATTTTTTTTTTTTTCCAAGTGATTTGCACGATAGGCAAAATGTATTTTAAGCTGAACGCCCTGAACTGGGAACCGCACACAATAACCTGTCCCAAAAGCAATTATCGCATCAGGACACACCCATTGGGATCCAGCACTCCTATTTAAAGTCTTTCCAAACACCACAGCCCACGTGTATAATAGCTTTGGCAGAAGGGTGAGAACCAGCATCTGCCAGAATCTTATTTAACGGAGCAGGAAATGGATGTTTTCCGAACCAAAGTTTTAAAAGTCGAGAAATACCTATTTTGTGAAGAGGATTTATGGTTTCATTGCCATGAGAAGAAGAAGTAAAAGAAAATGGATAAAAGTTAATTCCATAAAGACATCATAGCCCTGGAATGCATTTTCCAATGCGAATTGAGAGTGTTTGTGGAGCAAATTGGCTTGAGAGGTAATCTGCTTGAAACACAAGGATTTTTCTACGTATGCAAAAATATTCTGATCTCTGAGATTTTGAGTATAAGATTCAGTTCCAGCATTGCCTTTCCCAGGAAGTGTTTGCTAGTACCTCCTCCCCTGACCTCTGGGTTAGAAGGCCCCCCTTTTATGCTGCATACTTATCAGTGAATTTCCATGTTGTTTGGGAATTGTCCTCCCATCTGTTAGATGACGAATTATCGATGACCATGGATACTGTTTCATTCATCCTTATTCCTGTTGGACCTCATGATTGCTGTATCAATGAATAAAGGAACAAGGATTATCATTGCTATCATAGGCTTGGTGCAGTGTAGGTGGTGACACTTGGAACCCAGGCAAATAAAGCTAGTCATGGGCCACTCTTGTTTGCACATGACTAACTTGTACCACCATCTTGCGTCATCTGAAGGCTGAGTGTTCAGCACGTCAGGAAGCACTGTGGTTCCATTTAGTCAGTGTGTTTGGCCCTGTTGGATTCTTGTAGTTGCCTGCTGCAGTGATGTGGGTAGGCAGGGAGGGAGGGATGGAGTGAAGCCCAAAATAATTTCTCAACAATCAAAGCCTGTCTTCTTCAAGGACTTCTTTTTCTTTACCGTTAAAAAAAAATACTACTTTAACATATCATTCCCTAAATCATCTTCTAAAAGGAGAGAACATAGAAAATCGTTTAGCAAAGGTGGTCAAGAATTATTCTGGTGCAGTATAATTCTAGGGGAAAAGCTGCCTTGGCTCAAGGCCCGGCCTTTGGTGTTCTGTGGAGGATGCATTTTAGAAGTCTCAGAGTTGGGGGTGGACTGTTCAGGCTGACCAGGCATATCAGCAGGGGGGTTAGGGGATTCTGGGTGAGAGACAGGCACGTGACCTAATAATCAAAGGAGGTTTGATGAGGGGCAGAAGAAAGGGGTAGAATACTGAAAAGACATGCAGTGAACTTGAGAAAGGAGAATGAAGATAAACTAAAAAAGCAACAAAGATGATTTGATCTCTTGAACAAAGACAATGTGACGTCTAATTTTTTTTTTTTTCCTAAGGAAAGATCACATTAGCTAGAAAATGTGGCTGGTTTACATTATAATGTTACATTAAAATTATTCTGATTCTTAAAATACTGAACTTCTATGAGAGGAGAGTACATTCACTTAAAACTGCTGCTCTGCCAAATGATACATAAATAGGTAATGTTATGTAACTGTGACAAAATGCCCATTTCGCACAAAGAAGAGATCCCATCATCCACATGGAAAGGCTGAAGTTTGCTCATCTTTATCTGTGATGACTCAGTTCCCATGACCTCAGATGCAAGAAACATCAACCCTTGTAACTTTCTACCCCTCTGTCTATATTTACTTTCCAGAACTCTGTAATATTTACAGAGGAGGTCAGTGCATCTGAATAACTGGAGCTAAACTTCTTGTTCACAAAAAGGTATCTTTTGTGTAGAAGTGAAGAACTTTAAAAGCCATTCTATGTTATCGTGGTGACAGTGAAGAGTAAGTTAATTTTTGTGCTCAAACGATAGCTTACTTTTTACAAAGTTTATTTTTTTAGGTCTTTTCGCCAATCAGTCAGTGAAGAGTAGGACCAAATATTACCTAAGTCAGCATGCTTTATATATGATACAAATATTTATTCAGAATGTGAGATTTTTCTTATAGGAAAGTTGCTAGGGCAATAGCAGTAAAAGCTATCTATCTGCCCAACAGACACATGAAAAGATCACTTATCAGAGAAATGCAAATCAAAATCACAGAGATATCATCCTATACCTGTCAGAATGGCTAAAATCAAAACACAAGAGATAGCAAGTGTTGGCGAGGATGTGGAGAACAGGAACTCTCGTGCACTGTTGGTGGAAATGCAAACTGGTACAGCCACTACTGGAAGTATGGAGGTTCTCAGAAAGTTAAAAATAGAACTACCCCATGATCCAGCAATGCATTACTGGCTATTTACCCAAAAGATTTAAAAAAATCCCACTAATTTAAAGGGATACAAGCATCCCTATGTTTATAGTAGCATTATTTACAATAGCCAAGATATGGAAGCAACCCAAGGGTCCATTGATAGATGAATGGATAAAGGAGTGGTATGTATATACAATGGAATATTATTCAGTCATCAAAAAGAATGAAATCTTGCCATTTGCAAAAACATGGATGGAGCTAGAGAGTATAATGCTAAACAAAATAAGCCAGTCAGTAAAAGACAAATATGTATGATTTCACTCAAAAGTAGAATTTAAGAAACAAAACAAATGAACAAAGGAGGAAAAAAGAGAGAAAAACCAGAAACAGACTCTACTATAGAGAACAAATTGTTGGTTACCAGAGGGAAGATGAGTGAGGAGATGAATGAAACAGGTGATGGGGATTAAAGAGTACACATATCATGATGAGCACTAAGTAATATATAGAATTGTTGAATCACTGTATTGTATACCTGAAACTAATATAACACTGTATGTTAACAATACTAGAATTAAAATAAAAAACTTAATAAAAAAGTGTTTGTTGGGGCACCTGGGTGGCTCAGTCGTTAAATGTCTGCCTTCGGCTCAGGTCATGATCCCGGAGTCCTGGGATCAAGCACCACATTGGGCTCTCTGCTCAGCGGGAAGCCTGCTTCTCCCTCTCTCATTCCCTCTGCTTCTCCCTCTCTCATTCCCCCTGCTTGTGTTCCCTCTCTAACTGTGTTTCTCTCTGTCAAATAAATAAATAAAATCTTTTTAAAAGGAGTGTTTGTTTATGCATAGACAAAGGCTGCCTGATAAATATTTATTATAATTACAGAAATCATGTAGTAATTATATGCATAATGTATAATGCATGTATGGATTATAATGAAAAATGTAATTTTATATGTATGCATTATATAATTTTATATGTATGCATTATAATGAAAAATATAATTTTATATGTATGATATTGCATATTATATCCCACTTATACATATAGTAATGTAATTGTTTTCTTTTTCTTTCTTTTTTTTAAAAAACATTTTCTTTATTGCCACCTGAGCAGGAAGCCTGATACAGGGCTTGATCCCAGGACTCTGTGATCATGACCTGAGCTGAAGGCAGATGCTTAATGGACTGAGCCACCCAGGTGCCCCATGTAATTGTTTTCTTAAAAACAAGCAAAGAAACAACAAACAGACAGGTATCTATCTGTCTTAGCTAATATCTACCATGTGTAGGCACCACACTAGTAAATTATATTTCATTTATTCTTCCCCACTAGACTCTAGAGTGCTGTTGCTAGTCTCGCTGTGCCACAGATGATCTGATGGGGGAAAAACTTAGAGAGACAGAGCTGGGTGGTCCCGACCTCATGGTTTGTTGGAGGAGCTGGGATCTGAATGGAAGCCAGCAGCCACCAAATCCTGAGTTCTTACCCAGTTTAGTATAACATCTTTTATCACTGAAGCCCTGTACAGGGCACAAGGCGTGTTCATAAAGTGTTTCCATTCTAATTTCGAAAACAAATCCAAATGTAAAACAACAAAGGCACTCGAGTGCTGCATTAACATAATAAACCAACTGCTTCTCAGCTTGTATGTTTTGTTTTTTTTTTTAAAGATTTTATTTATTTATTTGACAGAGAGAGAGAGAGAGATCCCAAGTAGACAGAGAGGCAGGCAGAGAGAGAGGGGGAAGCATGCTCCCTGCTGAACAGAGAGCCCGATGCGGGCCTCGATCCCAGGACCCTGAGATCATGACCTGAGATCATGACCTGAGACGAGAAGGCGGAGGCTTTAACCCACCGAGCCACCCAGGCGGCCAATTTATACAGTTTTTATTTGCAAGCCAATTGCAAGTGAATTCCAAGCTACTTTTTGGACCACTCCTTTTCTTTCCAGAATATTTTTAAATAGAACCACTTAAGACCTATGGCATTTGAAGAATTTACACATTTGTGCTTCCCATGAAGATGGGAAATCATTAATTTTTCAAAAAGGGCCTGCTTCTCTTTTCTTTCCTCTCTTCCTTCCTAACTTGAAAAGTGAAACTGGGGCAGGAGGCGGTTTCTGGGTGTCTTAGTCGTTAAGGATCTGCCTTTGGCTCAGGTCATGATCCCAGGTTCCTGGGATCGAGCCCCGCATCAGGCTCCCTGCTCAGTGGGAAACCTGCTTCTTCCTCTCCCACTCCCCTTGCTTGTGTTCCCTCTCTAGTTGTGTCGATCTCTGTCAAATAAATGAATAAAATCCTCTCTCTGTCTTTTTTTTTTTTAAGTGAAATTGGGAAGTGGTTGATGGACATGAGGCCCCCAGGGAACATTTTCGAAATGATTCTCTGGCGGTCAAGTGTGTTTTAAAATGTCCCGAGAAAACAAGGCTTGGCTTCTTTAAGAAAAGAGTGTATAATGTTTCGTGATACCCCAAATGGCTGTTGGGCCATTAAAAATGCTGGACATGGAAAGATGTTTACTTACGATTGCATGAAAAAGCCGACAGAGAAATAGTAGGCACAGTGTTTCCCCTGTTGCTAAAGGCACGTGGAAAGGACAGACACTTGAATATTGGTGTGTTAGTTTGCTAGGGCTACCCTAACAAAGCACCACACTGGGTGATTTAGATAATTCTGGAGGCTAGAAGTCTGAGATGAAGATGTCAGCAGAGTTTCTCCTGAGGCCCCCCTTCTTGGTATGTAGACGGCCATCTTTTCTTAACCTTCACCTCATCTTCCCTTTGTGTGCGTCTGTGTCCGAAAACCTCCTCTTATGACGACGGTGGTTGTACTGGGTTAGGGTATACCCTGATGATTTCATTTTAACTTAATCGCTCCTGCGCAGACCCTGTCTCCAATATAGTAACATTCTAAAGTACTGGGGGTTAGGACTTCAAAACATGAGTTTCGGGGGAGATGCAAAACAGCCTAAAGCAGGCCCCCTGAGGGAGAAGAAAGGGGGCCAGTCCTCCCTTCGCAAGGATGGTGGGCAGCCCTGTCTGAGGAGGAGCGCCATTCTGGGCAAGGAGACCGCAGTGCATCCACTCCGCATCCCGGTCAGGGAAGCTGACTGAAAATTCACTCAACTCTTGGATTTCAATTTTTTGAACCCAGTTACCCCCACATAGTTTTGATATGTAGTTTTGAAAAGAAACACTTCTTAAAAATTATTATGAAAAATGCAACCCTTCCTAGACAGTAAAAGCAGATAACAAAGGAAACTAAAAATGAGGTGAGGTAAAGAGGTAACCTCATAAATGAAGACATGTCCACAAACTATTCAGTAAATATTCTTCCAGGACCCACCGTCCCAGAAGCTCCAAACAAGGCTCTTGGGATACAAAGAGAAAACATACAGAATTCCTGCCCTTAAGTGGGGAAGGAAGATGAATGGAGAGTTCTAGCACTGTGGTATGTGGGCTATCTCAGAGGTATATCCTGGCACAGTGGCAAATGAGCGGGAGTTAATTAAGCAGGCATGGACAGGTGGGCGGGAGTGCTCTGGGTTAACGCCATAGCACGGGTAGGGGTGTGGAGGCAGGACAGGGCCTGCTGAAGCCTGGGAACCATGAAGGCTTTGGCTTAGTGGGAGACACGGGGGCTGATGGGGGAAGAAGTAAGCTTCAGAACTTGCAAAGGACATGAGACTCTGTGTTGTGGGCAAAGGGGCATCTTTTAAAGCGTTATAAGGTGCTTAGGAAGCCATGTAGAAGGATGGACGAGATCAGGGTAAGTATGGATGCAATCTAATTAGTAGGTTAGTGCAAGAATTAATGTGAAGAATGAGCAAGGCCAGGACAAGATTGTTGGAAAAGGAGCAGTGGTGCATTACAGAGACATTTAGGACTAGAATGAGGGGCTTGAAGACTCTTGGCAAGTGGAGACGGGAGGAAGGAAGAGTCTAGAATATAGTAATTTAAGCAAGATTTATGGAGCTCCTACCACATGACAGATATGGCGCCAGACGTTGAGGGTATAATAGTGGATAAGGCAAATCAGCCTCCTGCTGAGGCTGAGCTAGGATCAGTGAGGCTGGGAAACAACCTCAACACACATTTGTAATGAATCGGTGAGCATGATTATGGTGGAAAGCCTCCCAGCTTCCTGTTTTGCTGTCTCCTGGTACTTACTACCGAATCAGACGGCCCGGAAGACAGAAAAGATAATGAGTCTGGTTTGGGGCATGTTGAGTTTAGGCTGGAATATACAGAATATAATACGTTATTTCCTGCTGCCATTGGGAAATAGGAATAATTTTCGAAAAGGGAGTCTTCTTCATAGATGGCAGCTACTTTCTTATTTCCTAGTTTAGTACAAGGGTGAAATTTCTTAGTTTAGGATGAAGGGAATGAAAGCAGACAAAATTAGTGGCATGTGTGGGGCATACTTTGACTAAAAAAAAAGTAGCTCATGAAAAAACCCCAACACGGGGGACGCCTCGGTGGCTCAGTTGGTTGAGCGGCTGCTTTCAGCTCAGGCCATGATACCGGAGACCTGGGATCGAGCCCCACATTGGGCTTCCTGCTCGGCGGTAAGCCTGCTTCTCCCTCTCTCACTCCCCCTGCTTGTGTTCCCTCTCTGGCTGTGTTTCTCTCTGTCAAATAAATAAAATCTTTAAAAACAAAACAAAACAAAACAAACAAAAAAAACCCAACCCCAACACAGTAAGTTTAAAAAACCCCATAAAACACACAGAGGGGGTGTAGTGGTCATGGGTGCAATTTTAAACAAGAGTAGTAAAGGAAAGCCTTTTAAAAAGACATTTTAGTAAAGAATTGAAGGAACTGAAGCAGAAAGTCATGTCAATATTTGAGGGAAATAATATTTTAAGACATTAGAAAAATAAATGCAAATAGTCTACTAAAGCAGAACTGTTAGAAGAACAGCAAGGAGGCCAGTGGCCAGAGGGGAGAAGGATCAGAAGCAAGGACAAATAAATTGTGGAGAGAAAATTATGTTGGGGCCTAGATATCATGTATAAAGATTTTGGCTTTTACTTGGAATGAGATTGGAAGACACTAAACGGTTCTTAGCAAAGTGAACTTCCATTTGTGAGGTTTTTTTCCCCATGAACCAAACAATTAATTAACACTGGCCTGGAGATGGTATCAGTTCCCCCAGGCTAAGCGCTCAGTCCCACCAGACTTGCCCCCTCTGCCACCACTACGATCAGAAGCCGACCACAAGCCCAGCTCATTACCTGTGCTGCAGATGGTCTGGCCATGGATCAGTGGGTCCCCATTACATCCTCCTCAGGTCTGACTAATTTGCCTGAGTGGCTCAGAGAACTCAGAGAAACATTTACTTACACTTAACAGTTTATGAGAAGGTATTATAAAGGGCACCGATGAACAGCCCGATGAGCTGTACACAGGGTAAGGAATCCTGGAAGGATCTTCCATGCCGTCTCTGGGCATGTCTCCATGCGTTCACCAACACGGAAGTTCTCTGAACTTTGTCCTTTTGGGTTTTCATGGAGGCTTTATGACACAATTGATCAAATCACTGACTGAAATCAATCTCCAGCTCCTCTTCCTTCCCAGCCACCCAGCATGGCAAGTGTGAGACTGGAGTCTCCAGCCCTCTCATCTCATGGCTGGGCGCTCTGGCAACCAGGCCCCGTCCTTAGGTTACTTAGGAGCTTCCCCAAAGTCATCATATTACTAAAACAAAAGACACATTTATCCTTCTCAAAACTTAGGAAATTACAAAGGTTTTAGGAATTCTGTGCCAGGAACTGGGAGGGAGACCAAATATATATTGCTTTGTTCATAGCACAATATCACAGCCCCCATTATGTTTCATAGGTTCATGACTCTGCTCTGATTCCTATGGGAAGAGCAGAATGCAAAGGGGAAAGGGCAGAATCAGGGACAGAGGTCAGAGGTCAAAGGCTATTGCAAGAAGGCATAGAGAGATGTTGGGGGTTTGGATCAGGATGGTGGATAGACTGAGGATGTGCGATGGCATAACGTGCAGCGATGAGAACGAATGCACGATAAGTACCCACAGGAATGTAGATGAGGCTTTCAGACGTACTGTTGACGAAAAGAAGCCAGACACATGAAGTGTTTCTTGCACCTTCCTGTTCATATAGAATGGGGAAAAAGTGAGAAGTCAAAGTGGTGGTCGAGTCTGGAGGGCAGGGACTTGACGGGGGCGCAAGAAGGACTTTGGATAGGCAGGTCCTGTTCTTAGTCTTGAATTCAGGACTCATCGTGTTCACTTCGTGAAAGACCATCAAACTGCGTACTTAGGATTCGTGTGCTTTTTGGTATATATATTGTATTTCCGAAAGGTACTTCCTCAAACTATCTTTATGCACCCCATTTCCCCCTTTAGCTCCCGATGTTGTGGATGACACAGTAAAGAGGAAGACATCGATATAGCTGGTGAGAGAAAAACATTACAATGTCCTTAAATAGATGAGGGGATATGGCAAGTAGTAGAAAAGTAGAGGCTTTGATCAATGCCAGGGACATGGGTAGATCATCCATAGTGTCTGGAAAAAGCAGCTATGGAAAACAGGACAGAGCTTCTTCTAAAAATTAAAAATACAGTGTCCCTATAATCCAACAATCCCACGTCGGGGTATATGCCACTAAGAATTAAAATCAGTATCTCAAAGTGACAGCTTCACTCTCGTATTCACTGCAGCATTATTTACAATAGCCAAGACATGGAAACGACCTAACTGTCCATCAGCGGATGGATGGAGAAAGAAAATGTGGTATATACATATGGTGACATATTATATATCCAGCCCTAAAAAAACAAAAGGAAATTTTGCCAGTTGGGCCAACGTGAATGTTTCTGGAGGACATTAGGCTAAGTGAAACAAGCTAATCACAGAAGGACAAATACTGCTTGATTCCAGTTTATACGAGGTATCTAAAATAGTCAGTTGAGGGAAACAGTAAAATGGTGGTTGCTAGAGGCTGGTAGGTGGGAGAAACGGGGCGAGGTTTTTCTAGAGGTATTAGAGTTTCAGTTACACAAGAGGAACGAGTTCTAAGGTCTGCTGTACAACGTCGAGCCTCTAGTTGACAACACCGTGTTGTACAATTGAAACTGTGAAGAGGATGGACCTCAGGTTAAGCTTTTAACACACACACACATACCCACACATACCCACACATACACACACACACACGCACACACACACACACACACACACATACACACATACACACATACATACACACAGATACATACACACACACACATACACACACATACACACACATACACACACACAATAGGGGGAAGGGAGGAGGAATTTTCTGGAAATGATGAATATGTCTATTACCTTGATTATGGTGATGATTTCATGGGTATATACATATCTCTAAATTCATCAAATTGTATGTATCAAAGAACCTTAAAGGGAAGAAAAAAATACTGCGGAATTTTAGACAGACCTAGTTTTTCTTGTGTATATGAGGAACAATGTTGCCCTCTAGTGTTCAAGCATATTTTTGTGTGGTTTTTGTTTTTTGTTTTTTGTTTTTTTGTTTTTTTGCTTTATTTCATCCTGGGAAGTGTAGCAAAGGGTCCTGGCGACCCTGGGAAGACAAATCCCCCTTGTCATTGCAGGTCTTCGTGGCATTTTTAGTTAAGGTTTTCAACTGGGACAGAAATGAAAGAATTACTAGTGGTTTCTAGAAATCATCTATTAATTGGAAGAAACCAGGGAAAGACTATAGGGACAACAGTGTATAGCTTGTGTATGTAGTAGATCCTTGATATGGACCCACAGTTAATTTGTGATCCAGTGGACTGTTTCCATTGTTCTCAGGCATTTGTTGAATGTTCAGGGTTTCCTTAATGCGACATGCTAGGTATACAGTACACTTGTGCATACACACACACACACACACACACACACGGCAAAGTTTTATACTCAATATGGATAGCTTGGGTTTTTATTAAAAACATTCTTCCAGAACAAATTTCTTGAAATAAAATAATTTTTAAATTCTCCCCCCCCCTCTTGCTGCTCTGAGTATGATCAACCACATTTTTATCTTGAACTCATAGGGATATTTTTTGGGGGAAGTCAAAGTCATAAAAATGAAGTATGAATAGTAATATTTTCTCCGTTTCTAAACCAAAGAAAAGGGCATATGAATTATAAAACTGACAGCATACAGGTAGGGTTAGTCTGCAGTGTCTACCTTCCTTCCCTTCATTTAGAGCTTTTCTCTAGAGGCACCTGGCTGGCTCGGTCAGTAGAGCGTGTGACTCTTGATCTTGGGGTTGTGAATTCAAGCCCATGTTGGGTGTAGAGATTATTTACAAAAATCTTTAATAGAAAAAGTATAGTTTTGTTTTGTTTTGTTTTGTTTTTTCCTAGAAGCTGTGTGATCCCCATCCTCTCTGGCTTGTGAGAAATCGTGGAACACAAAATTCACACAAGGGGTGCTCAGATGCACCTGGATGAGTTCTGGACTTACTGGTTTTCTCAGAGATATTGTACAAGATATCTAACTTCTCCAAGTCTCAATTTCTGTGAAATGGGAACAGTGATATAATGCATCTCCTAGAGACGTAGAGATTACCTGAGATTGAATGTGCGAGAACATTTAGCACAGGACCTAGCACAGAAAAGGAGAATGCGACATAAATAACATGGCACAGATTGTCTGCAGTAGGGTGTCTTGCTGTCAAGTAAAAAGATGCTCTGGGATCAAATCAGTATAGATTTTTCCTTTGGAATTATTTTAGCAAGAATGTCAATAGACAGTCTAGATCCCAAAGCAAATTCTATAACCCAGACTGGAAAGCCCTATCTCTATCTCTTGCAAACAAAGCAGTTGTAATTTTTGTTTTCTGGACTCGATATTTTCTGTTCCTTCCAAAATTGCCTCAAAACCATTGCCCAAAGTTGTTAATTATTTATGAAATTCAGAGTGAACCCTTCCTAAGAGTGGATTTCTCCTTCCTGTGGATATTACTACTAAAAGGGCTATTCAGAACTTCTTTTGCCTTTTAATTTCCAGTTCATCAATTGTTGAGGATTATCGTCCCATCAGAATCGGCCCCCTATCATGCCTACTTTTATTATTCTTTGGGGACTTTAGAATGAACTTCGCATTAACTGAAATTTTTCTTTGAGTACGGTCTTCAGTCAATGTGGGATGGGACGCCAGGGGTCAACTTGGTCTGAGGTAATGGGCACCTGCCTTCTGAACCCTGGTTCTGGAGGCTGATGGAAATACCAGCGCGGTGAGGAATGAGACAGGAAGTCACCTTCCCCTCAGAACTCCAGATAGCTCAGGCACTTCCGTTCCAAAGTCGCAGGAGCCCAACTCAGATCTCTTTCAGTGGCAAAGAGAATGTATCAGTTTGAGACTTAAGAGTTTGAAGTAGATATCCTTTGGAGGATATCTCAGAAACGACTCTGAGGATTTTAGCTGGGTCTTGGCTATCTGTCCATTGTGGCACGCACAGTCAGAACCGGGTCATCATGGGGACGTTTCAAGATTCGGTCTCCGGGAGAGCACTGAAGCTATCATGTGGTCCTTTCCAGCTTCCTGAATGAACATCTCATCTTCCAGAGATTCCTTGCTCTGTTCACTGTCTAGTGGGGGGGGTGGGATCATCAGTCAAGGCTGGCTACACAAGTTACAGGGCTCAGTTCACAGTGAAAATGGTGGGACCCTTTTTACAAAAAGCAGGAAAAAAGTACCACAAGTCACTCAAATATAGACCATTGCTCTTCTTCTCTGGTTTCTCTCATGGTGTTTAAAATTTTCTGTTTAACATTATGTTCCTTTGGGTATGTTCCTTTGGTTCCCCTTTGGGGATCCTGGCCGGGAGAGGTTAGATCTTCACAGGCACTGGAACCCATAGTTCAGTCTGTAACACAAGCAGGAAATGAAATGTATCTACTAGCCATTTTGACAGCCCTCTGTCTATAGTTTTATAAAATCAGTTTTTGTTATTTTTATTTTTTACTCTTTTATTGGAATTCCACTTTGTTTTTTAAATAGGGATCTTGTATGTGTTTTCTAAACCATGTTGTTGAGTCATCTGATTTACATTTTCTAAGTCACCCCTGTAAGTTTTCAGAAATCGACGTACTCTTTTCCTTGACCTTCTTTGACTTGGCCTTTTGAAAGCCATTTTTATCAGGGTTTCATTCAGTATCTCCTCGCTCACTGTTCTTGAGTCAGAGTTTGGAGAATGAAGAGCACCAGAGGAAATGATTTCTGTATTCTGTGCAATATTGCGATTTCTTGGCAACGTTAACTTCAAACAAATGATGCGGTGGCTCCTTCACTCTCCTGTTTTTGTGGCCAGAGCCTTGTGTTTAATGCCTTCCTCTATCTAATGTTTAAGATGTCCAGTGTGTTGAGTATTTACGGCTTTGTTGTGAGTTTCTGTCCTCTGGAGAGAACAACGATAGCAGTAAAAATATAAAAGCATCTTTTCTTCCACTTACTGGAGAAACAATGTGGTATTTCGAGCACTTTTCCTTGCTGGGAGGAATCGTTGTACAGTTAAGTTGAAGGGAGGTAGCTACTTAGATCTTTATCTACTCCCTACCAGAATGACTCAAACAGCCAATATTCTTGCCCAGAAAGGATTCCAACTGCTTCAAGCCTTTGCTTAATTTTCTACTTTTGAGTTCTCTGCTGACTGCATGTGGACGTTTACATCTCTGCAGTACCTAATGTACCCGTATACTCCCTCCCAAAAGCCCGAGCCATCCGGCAGGCTATAAATTAGGACAGTTTTAACCTACTTTTTTTTTGTTTTTTTTTTTTGTTCTGGGCTTTCAAATAATCTTCCACCAAAGACCGATTTTCCTGAAATAGATTTTATAAGGCTTTCACGGAAAAATTACATTTTGATCCCCCCACTTTCCCCCTTTGTAATCACATATTTTAACCGAGTGGTCATGTATTTACTCAACGTACTGGATAGCAGACAAAGTAATTTGTATTTTGAGTCTTGATCTATTGAACATTAGGTATTTCTTAGCTAAAGATTTACAGGCATATGCTTTGTTAGCTCGGTCAAAGAATAACCTTTGAATTCTTTCCTCAGATGTGTGTTCTCTGTTTTGGAGATTGAGCCATTCAGAAACCACATGCCACGGGTTCATAATGATGTGACAATAGCATGGAGGGTGATAGGGAAGTTGTGTCAATGAAGTGATAGGAGACCTGAAAGAGAAAGTTTGGGGAACCGAGATCTAGTTAGAATCATGCCATTAATCAAGGCTTTTTAATAGTTGCCTCTTCTGTAAAATAGGAAAATTAACAGCAATGTTAACTTCTCAACATCTGACCATGATATAGGAAAAATGTGTGAGATAACAGGTAAACACAATATGAGTTTTATGACAAGAAAAAAGACATCTGTGGAAAAGAAAAAAGGCACTGGAATCGTCTTTAGATAAATTCAATAGGATAAGCTCGGTAGTTCTTTTTTTTAAGATCTTCTTGAAAAAAAATATCTAACACATGTGTTGTTTTGTCTTCTAGAGCACTGAGTACAAAACGGTTACATGGGAAATAGCAAGGTGAATGAAATGTAGAGGCAGTTGTGGGCCCATTTAGCAGAGCAAGACTCTGACACTAATTCTGCCATAAATTATGCCCCTATCCCTCCCTTCATACCCATGTGACAGAGGTTTTTCTTTCCCAGAGGGAAGGTTGAGTCCCTCCGGTCTGAAGCAATACCTAAAAATAGAAACAGAATGTGGAAGAGCCTGGGGGTTAGGTGGACCACAGCAGAGCTGCACACATTCTTGGCAATGAAAACAAAAAGCTCATCTTCTTGGGAAAAGTAATTTTGATGAAACAAGCAGAATTTCTTTGGCAGCTGTCCTCACAACTGGATTCTAGTCTTGGGTCTCACATATTGTTAACAATATGTTCAGTTGGAATGGATAAGGAAGCTGTTAATATTAATACAACTTCACTGGATCCTTACGAAATCAGGTCAGCCCTTGAAATTCAGGTGAGTGATTAGCATCTCTCTAGGTCAGCTCTGGTCCCTCTAATGAGCAGTTTCAGACACTACTTAGATGCCCAGTAGGTTTGCAATCCTGGCCAGTGCTGCAGAAGCCAGGAAAATGATTCTTAGCTCTGGAATGACCAAAGATCAGGCTGCTGTTTGAGGCGTTTTGAAAATAATAGTGTGAAAAAGGCCTTCTCTAAACAATTTCTGGCATGTGGGGGGAAAAAAGTAAGCTACTCTTCCAAGTGACTTCTTTCAAAAGGACTGGAATTTAGATCCATATCCAAGAATAGTGAGAGACTCCAAAAATAGTAGCTCCCCACCCCACCCCAGCACCTTTTCTTGGTTGGTGTTGAAAACAACTCTTGCAGTGTTGAGAATGGGTTGCATTTTATTGTTGGCAATTGTTCTAAGCAGAATTTAGACAGGAGGGTCTGAATAAAATGTGTCTGTTTGGAAAAGACATTCCATGTCTCTTGTCATCTGGGTTCTGTTGTCTCTACTATGGAAGTTCACAACTGGGGGTGATTTTTTCCCCCCAGGGGACATTTGATCATGTCTGGAGATGCTTCTGGTCGTCACACTAGAGGGAGGAGGGGCTGTTGGCAATTGGTGGGGAGAGGCCAGGGGTCCTGCTAAACATCCCACAATGCACAGGACGGTCCCCCACAACAAAGTCTTCACTCCAGATGTCAACAGTGCTGCCACTGAGAAATCTGCTCTCTTAGGACACCTTTTTTTCCATCCATGTACACCTCCTGGTGGAGCCAACTCTGTGACTGCATGTGGCAATGGATAAGGCCAGCCGTGTTTTGCCACTGACAATAGGCTTAGTCTTTATATCAGTTTGCCTGAAATTAATGTGAAGCATCAACATTTAGTTGTTTAGTGGCTTAGCCTTTCTTTGTAAATAGCCTTCAAAAAAACTTATAATCAGAAATGATGGGGAAGAAAATGCAATTTCAAATTTTGTTTGAAGTCCAATGATCCTCACATATGTGTGGACCAAATCCCAATGTAAATAATATATAAGATGCTATCCAGTATTTTAGAGGGCTTTGAAGTTCATTCTGTTGTGTTGTCCATTATTGCCAATAATGGCACTAAGAACAGTTTGGTGGCCAGTGCCACCCCAGTATGGTGGCCTTGTTGGCTGGTGAAGGGCAATGCTGGAATGGGGGATGGGAAGCGGGGGCAAGGCAAACTCCTAAGTTGGACATTTTATTTCTAGTCTTATGTTACTTTCAAAATTTGGGTGAATATTACATTTCATTCCCCAATGCAAGGATAACATTTTAAATTGTTTATCTTTAAATAAAAATTGAAGCTCAAAGGGGCTTGGAGTATCTGAGCAAATTAACATGCCTGCCTGGGGATAAACTCAGTTTGTTCTGAGATTCAGAGGATAAGGAGGCAAAAGAACATAAGAAAAGACAGGAGACTTGGATTCCTAACCCAGCTTCTACACTGACTTGCTTTAGACTGTAATGAAGATGTCATCCACTTAGCTATCTATTCTTTTAGCAAGTGCTTGTTGCTTTTACTTGAGCATTTACTTTGCCTGGCATTGTTATAAGGGCTTTACAAGTATTATGAGTTCACTTAATTCTCACACCAACTGAATACCATTACTGGTGTAATTTACCTGAGGTCAGAAACCTCGTAAGAGGCAGGCTGACTCAGGACCAAAACTCTTTGCTTTATTACTTCCCAATGAACAATTACATGGGTAATTGTAAGAAATGATGGCGACAGTTCTCATATGAAAAAGAGAAGATGCCATGGGGCCATTACAAAGGGGAAAGAGTAAGGGAAGGCCTTCCAGAAAAAGTCATATTTTTTTCTGAGGCTGGAGGTCTCAGACAGAAGCTACTGGAAAAAGAGGTAAGATGGAGTGACTGTTCCAGACAGTGAGGGGGATGCATGGCAAGGCCTCTAGGATGGAATGTGGAACAGAGGAAGTTTGTCATGCCTGGAGTCTTGAGGTGCTCTAAGCCCAGGTGGGTAGGGAGTTGGTGCTGAGTGTATCACAAAGGGCATTTGAAGGGTTTTTTTTTTTTTAATATTTTATTTATTTTACAGAGAGAAACACAGCTAGAGAGGGAACTCAAGCAGAGGGACTGAGAGAGAGAGAAGCAGGCTTCCCGCCGAGCAGGGAGCCCGATGGGGGGCTCAATCCTGGGTCTCCGGGATCATGACCTGAACCGAAGGCAGTCGCTTAACCAACTGAGCCACCCAGGTGCCCCCATTTGAAAGTTTTTTACAAAGTAAAGGGGATCTGGGGGAACCTTTAAAAAGAGGAGTGACAAATTCCGCTTTCATTCAAGGAAGGTCATTTTGGTTGCAATGTGAGGAGTAAGGGGGAGAAAAAGCGAGAGGTCCGAAGTCAGCAGTCTTCTGAACTTGGAAGTCCCTGCAGAAGTCAAAGTCCTTGAGGATCCAGCCAAACCATTAGAAATAGCCTGTGAATCAGTGTAGAGCTCCACCTCTGACCATCTCTCCCCTCGGTCTTAGTGCACATGCACTGTTCAAATGTCTGCCCAGGGAGGCTTGCCCTTCACTTGGTCCTTCAGTGTCCTCCCTGAGTAAGGCTGTGGTGCAGCAGCTTTCCTTTTTCTGGTGTTGACATCCTATCATCTGGAAGCATTTCTTCTTTAGTTAGTTAGGCATAAGGAACATCTTAGGAGACTATCCATACGAGTTGAGGGACAGGAGACAATTTCAACTGGAGTTGATGTTGAGGAAGTCTGACCCACCTGCTCATAATCCAGAGGTAATTTATTTATTCCTTCTGGATTTGCTCGAGCTTGGTCTCATAAGATACACCTGTATCAGACAGGACCCAAACAGATAAGCACAAATAGGAGTTTATTATGCTTATTCAAGAGGGAGCTGGGCTGTTGTCCTTGGAAATCCATAGAGTACGCAGACAGGAATGAAAGACTGTGAGTAGACTAAAACCTGATGAACATGAGCTGGAACCCCATGAGGACAAACCAAGACCTGGCTTTGATGACCCTTTATCATGAAGGTAAAACACACACACACACACACACACACACACACACACACACACACACACACCTGGCCCCGAAATCTGAAAACTCAGAAGAGGATGTAGGATTAGATAGGGCATTTTCAGGCCCAGATGCTGCTTTGTGGTAATGAGGTGAATCAATAGATCAGTAAAAACCATACGTGTATTACAAACAGCTGCTTCTTCTTTGCAGCCTTTCAAATGTCTCAAGAATCTCCCTTGTGATCCAGCATACCCAGAGATGCACAAGAAAGGGAATTCTGGGAATGATTTCAGCCTAGTCCAGTTGACACATTACAAAGCTACCATAATACCATTTCCATTGATGATGGATTGCTTCTGCAGAGACAGAATCATAAGGCAAGTCTTGGTGCATCATGAGAAACTCAGATTGCATGGTCATCTAAAGTCCCATGGTTAGGTCTTCAGCCTTTACCAAAGTCTAATAAGAAGCCAGACCTGTTTCTCAAGAGGAGAGCAGTTCAAATCTCTGATTTATGACATCAACTTTCCACATGGAACATAACATGAGCTCTCCATTTTTTTATAATCATCTATGTTTATTCATGTATTGAGACCCAGGCAATATATACAATCACCACATTGTGTTAGCTCACAGAACTAGCTCGTTTTCATATTTGGTAGGTCAAGTTCCTTCCATTGCCTTTTTTAATTCTGCATTTTCTCTTCATTTTATGGTTAACTTGTCAAGTTTGATAAAAGTTCTGTTGGAATTTTGATTTAGATTGCACTGAATTTCTCTGATTGAATGGATTTTCACTCTTGCAAGTATTCTTCATATTTTATACTTTTATGTCAAAACTTTTTTTTTCTTGTACTATACTGAAGTCTGAATTTTTCAGCTGTCTGCTAACTTAGTAACTTATTCCTCAGGGGTGCCTGTTTTGATGTTTGGTCTACTTGAAATTTTTATTTTGGAAATCTTGTTATTTTATTTCTAAGATCTCTAATTGTGAAAATAACTCATTTTTTCTTTCATAGATAACTTTTCTTATAACTCTGAAGTTATTAATTATACTTCATTTAAAATCCTCTCTTTTTTTGCTCAATTATGCATGTTTTTCTAATTGCTGACTTTTGTGCTTCTCTTTCAAAGTGTTAGTTTTCCTTAAGTATTTTCTGTTTCTTGTTCATGTACTCATTTTTACAATTTGAGATTCCCTATTTACACATGTGCATCTGTGTTTGTTTACTGCAGTTTGCCTCCAGTCATTTTGGAAGGGGACAGGATGGGGTCCCTGGTAGAGCATTTGATTACTCTGTTTTCTGGTCCTGTTTCTATTTGTCAGAAGTTATTCTTGCACCAACCAGCCTCTTCAACCTGAGCATCCAAACTAACTGCTACAGTCGAGGGGAAGTGTTTTCTGCTGACTGAAGTGGAGGCGAGGTGCAAAGAAATGGTGAAGGCACGATGGGCCCACCAGGTTGCTCCCAAGTGTTCCAAATGTGATTCTGTAACCCTGATGGTTTCCCTAGCAAACTGTAAGAGCCACTTCAGGGGTTACAGCCTACCCCGCTCTGCTCTGATTGTTTGTAGTTACTCTATTCCTGGGCTCAGTTTTGGGCTTTTGTTTACTTCACCAAACCAACCTCATTTGCCTTCTATCTTTTAGGATTTAGCCAAATTTCTAGTGTACTGATAGATCTTTCTTTTTCTAATGCTGATAAGCAATCTCTTGCATACACTCACTCTCTCTCTCTCTCTCTCTCTCTCTCTCTCTCTTTCCCAATTTCTCATGAGTCTGGGGACTTGGGACAAAAGAGGCAAGCATCTATGTTTTTAGTCTGCCATCTTGATCTAATTTGACTTGATGTTCTTCAAGTGATTTAGGTTGCCTTTTGCAATTCTATAATGCCTCAGACCACAAGTTATCCCAGGCCTGTTCACGTCGGATGAAATATTCACAGTCTTGCAGCTTAAAGGCACTAGAAATAAAGCTACTAGAACATAATGACTCATAGTAATGAGGTTTCATTTGAGGGGAATATGAATAACTGGGGACTCTGGTCTTAGCTCTCTAAGATTTTGGAATGCTTCCACATTGGGAAAGCAGGAGGTAGTGGCTGTTTCCTTGGCTTTTGTTCACAGACTCTCTAACATACTGTCTGCTTGATGGATGTATTTTCTCATTGCTGGTGATAATTCTATAGGGGGTGATTCACTAGCAAACAGAGGCTGCTGCAGTGCGTTTTCCTCCTTCTCCATACTCACTTTACTATTTGCTCCCAATATCCATTTCCCCTACTCAATAAATCACCTTTTGATGAGAAAAAAGTACAAAATATTAGTCACGTGAGGATTTGGATCATGTTTAATTTAGCACCAATGAAAAAATTTTCTCCTTAATCCAGTAGCTGTCTGGAGCCCCAGCCAGTGACTGCCAATGGTTTTGTACATGCACCATCTGAAGCCCAGACAGCTAGCTCCCGAACAGCTCAGGGCTCAAAGGATTCATGCTAAATTCCTACTGTGGGATGAGACTCTAAGCCAGAGGGTTAGACTGTAAATCAAGAATGACTCAAGGTAACAGCTTTGCTAAATCTGATCTTCTTTCTTTCTATTGACTTTTTCTATTCTTCTGTTATTGACCAGACTATCTTGGGTTTAGTGTTACACACATACCTCAGATTAAGGGGCACAGGGAAACTGTTAGAGCACCCAGCAGCCCTGTCACTCCCATAAAGGAGAAATGGATGAAATCTTCTCTGCTTTTAAATGCAGTCCTTGCATATCATGGACCCACTGGCAGATTATGAGTTGCCACTTAATCACCTGTGTCTTAGATCTTTTTTACCTACATAATTAATCAGAGAACAAGTTGATCACAATATTTAGATTGGTTGTGTGTGTGTGTGTGTGTGTGTGTGTGTGTGTATGAGAGAGAGAGAAAGAGAGAATGAGTGTGCATGTGTGTGTATATGAGTTTACTCTCAGACTTAAGTTAAGGTTGTGAAGACTGTAAGCTGTGAAACAGACAACATATTCATATTTATGTTGACCAGACTCTTCATCTGTCAAACTAGATCCTGGAGCCAATAGAAGACAGGCTCTGAAGTAGAGGTACAGACTGTTTTTTATATGGTGTTTAGAGTACAAGATGTTATTGGGAATCAGCAGCCATAAAATAAAGGGGGGAACTGGGCAGAGGAAACAGTGAAATGGTGCTCTCATCCTGAGAAGTCTTGGCCAATCTGGCAGAGACCTCTGGGGAGAGCACTGCCATCAAATTTGTCTTCCTCAGGCCAAAATCTTCAAAACCCTGCCTTGCTTAGTTCCTGGATGTGGGATGCTCTCAAAAGGCATGGCTTAGGGTGAGGAGGTTCTTAGAAGCTGAGTAGAACCTAAAGGAGCTAACAGTAGAAGTTACCTGATGATTATACTTCCTGCAAATGAGAGCAAGTCCTCCTTTCTTTCTTGAAGGGCCATCTGGCCAACACAACCCTATGTCTGCCTCAAGTAGAGTAGCTGATGGTAAAAGAGAAAGTATAGGTGCCCAAGCTTTTTCTGGGGACAGAAGTAAGGGGTTGCAGGGGTGGAATGATTGTGAGTTCCTGATATTTAAATTACTTCTCAACCCAGCCTTCCTTTCTGATCAGGTTTCAGAGGAGAAAGAGGTTACATGCAAGTCACATGCAAAAGTTCTGTTGTCCTAAGCCTTATTTGATCAATGGCGGTAAGGCAGCTCTGATCAGCCCAAGATCAGAATTCAGAACAGTAGTAAGAGCCTGAATAGACAAGTAGATATGGATATAACATGCATGAAAACAGAACTCTGACTCATGGTCTTCCCAACTAGCACAGGTAACCAGCCCATTATCTATGGTAACCATCCCAGGGAGCCAGTCTGCTATCTCTGTCAGACTTGTAGAAATTGAGCCCACTATCTCTAGCAATAATTCAGGAAGTCCAACAATAGCGCCTGTACAATTGACCCCAAATGGCTGGAATTTGATTAATAACTGGCAGCTTTCCTAAGTTTGTCCCTGCTACCAACTTAGGCCCAGTTGGAGAATGCCAACTATGGACCCTTAACCAATCACAAAGGGCTCCCTGCTTCTCATAAGCTCTCCTCTAGGCTTTTCCACACGAACAGCCTACAGTCAGGGCATACCTGAAGACTTCTCTGTTTTCCATAGAAAACATTCCCACTTCTCCGCTTGTCTTTGCGTTTCTGCCAAAACAGAAGAGATAGTTTCCTGCAATAGCAAGCTCTCACTCAGCTGTCTTTGCTTGTGTTCATTTGGTTGACCTTCATCAATTTCCACAGGAGAGAAGGTGATGCTTCCAACAAATTCCATGTGCTAACTAGAAGAGTAGAATAAGAGAAGAGTCACAAAGTGTCAGGGAATGGGGGGAAGCCTGAGAAGCAGTGAGAACAGCATCTAACAATAAGAGTCAATGCTTGGGAAGCACACTTGGGCCAGAGGAGAGAGCTGTGGGACTGTTAGCCTAACATTCATGCTTAAGAAACTGAGCCCAAGAATTGACTCTTATTTTGAATTTCCTGTGCCCCAAAAAGACTTCCATCTGGCAAAAGATGGCAACATCTGATTAAATATTTATCAAACTCTGAATACATGCCAGGCTGAGTGCTAGGCACAGGGGACAAAACAATGAACAAAATAGAAATACCACTGGTTTCATTTTTTCCACATACAGTGTCAAGAACTAGTAAGCCCTTAATACTAGTTTTACAGTATAAAAAATCTGGTAGCTAGAGATATGACTGTTAATGTAGCTTTGAGGAGAAGTTTCCTGACTAAGAATCCTAAAATATGAGTAGACGCCTGAAGGAAGAAATACTTTCCAAAACTCTAGTCCTAGCTCTGTCCTGTACATGTGAGTGTATTTGGATATTGCCTGGGACTACTTAACATTTTCCATGCCTCAATGTCTTTATATCAAAATGTGATTAATGCTAGGTCTCCTTCCTTTCAGAGATTCTAATAAAATGACCAAATAAATATAGGTGTGCAGTTTTGCAGATACTCTTATTTCCCATTTATCCCATCACAGCAGGGAGACACAGTTGTATTTATACATGTAAATTATCCAGCTTCCCTGACATCCAGTGGACAACATCTGAAACTCTCTGATCCTATTTTGGATTCAGTTTCTTTCTTTGCTGGATTCTTGCCTCTCTTAGGTGCAATACCCCATGGACCAGAGGGTGATATGACTGAGACAGGAGCAGGGGACTGGTTTGGTTGGCTGTTTTCTTCCCTTCATCCCTTCCCATGTATGCCTCCCCCATGGCATGACCCTGGATGGGAGAAGACATTTTCCCAGGGAGGAGGGCGATTCTCAGGTCAAGGGTACAGAGGTAGATGTAATTCTTAGCTTGAATCACAAAGTGATCTCTCACCTGAAATTCTTCAAGAGGCTCAAAAGTGGTCTCTCTGAATCCACTTTGCATATTTCTAACTCATTTTGCCCAAAGTTGCAGAGTAATATTTTGAAAATGTCAAACTATTCATATCACACCCCTGCTCAAAATCGTTCAATGACTTCTTACTGCTGGTAGTGGACAAATCCGTGAAGACATTCCAAAATTCAATCTGATGTTACTTTCGTACCTGTAAAGATTGTGATTTTAAAGATGGGAAGAATGGGACAAGAAGTGAACACAGATTCAAGCAGTACACTGATCTGTTGATTCAATCAAATGGAGAAGCCATTAGGATGGAGGGTAGAGATAAAAGTCAGGTGCAGATGAGGTGATGCTGAGATGCACTTGTTAGTTATAGAAAGTATTACATAATGGAACTTGGCTGGGCAGTGAATAAGAAAAAGACTTGCTCTGGATGTCTGTAGTTCAGGATATGATGACACCGAGAGATTTGGTCTGGTTATTAAACAGCCTTAGTATGCCATGACATCCTAAATATTCCCCGAGGAAAGCAAGCTCAGGATTGTTTGAGGTGGCAGGATTTCCTTCTCTTTTATGGCCGAATACCATCTGTGACAACATTGAGGGCAGGACATAATGCTGAGTGAAATAAGCTAGACAGAGAAAGGTAAATACCATGTAATCTCACTCAATGTGGAATTTGAAAAAAATAGTTGAATTCATAGAAACAGAGAATGGAACGGTGGTTGCTGGTGACTGGGGCTGGAGGAAATGGGGAGACATTTGTCAAAGGTTACAAAGTTGCAATTGAATGGCACGAGTAAGTTCTGGGAATCTAGTGTATGGTGTGGTGACTATTGTTAATAAAACTATATTGAACACTTGAAATTTGCTAAGAGAGCAGATCTTAAGTGTTCTCACCATAAACACCAAGGAGATCACCGTATAAGGTGATGGATATGTTAATTAACTTGATTGTGGTGATCATTTCACAATATATATGTATATTTAATCATCATCCTGTACACCTTAAGTATATACAGTTTTTTTTTTTAACATTTTATTTATTTGACAGAGGGAACACAAGCAGGCGTAGTGAGAGAGGGAGGAGCAGGCTTCCCGCCGAGCAGGGAGCCGGATGCAAGGCTCCATCCCAGGACTCCGGGTTCATGACCTGAGCCGAAGGCAGTCGCTTAAACAACTGAGCCACCCAGGTGCCCCAAATTTATACAGTTTTATTTGTCAATTATATATCAATAAGTCTGAAAAAAAATAGTTTGAGGTAATACTTCTTTTTCCCTTAGTGGATAAACCCCTTTAATGCTAGGAAGGGTTAGAATTAAGTATAGATGTAAGGAAAATAAAAACTCATAATAATTTTAAGATAAGATGTGTACATTTGCTATTTGTAATGCTTAAGAATATCTGAGGTATTAGAGTGTCAATAGCTTAACCTTGTGATTTCAGTAATTATTTAGATAAATAATTATTTTAGGTTTATAATTTATTTGAAATAATACTAAGCTTATATACAGTTATTGGGACATTTAAGAGACTTTAAGATCGTTGTATTTACAACATATTTATTTATTTATTTAAAATAATAATTTATTTTCTTTTTTCCGTGTTCCGAGATTCATTGTTTATGCCCCACACCCAGTGCTCCATGCAATTCATGTCGTCAATATCCATCACCAGTCTCACCCAACCTCCCCCTTCCAAAACCCTCAGTTTGTTTCTCAGACTCCAAAGTCTCTCATGCTTCATCTCCCGCTCTGATTTACCCCTCTTCACATTGCCTTTCCTTCTCCCATTGTCCTCCATATTACCCCTTATGCACCACATGTAAGTGAAACCATTTGATACTTGACTTTCTCTACTTGGCTTATTTCACTCAGCATAATCTCTTCCAATCCAGTCCATGTTGCTACAAAAGTTGGATATTCATCCTTTCTGATGGAGGTGTAGTATTCCATTGTATATATGTACCACATCTTCTTTATCCATTCATCTGTTGAAGGGCACCTTGGCTCTTTCTACAGTTTGGCGATTGTGGCTATTGCTGCTATGAACATTGGGGCACATATAGCCCTTCTTTTCACTACATCTGTATTTTTGGGGTAAATACCAGTAGTGCATTGCAGGGTCATGGGGTAGCTCTATTTTTTAATTTTTTAAGGAATCTCCACACTGTTTTCCAAAGCAGCTGCACCAAAACTTGCATTCTCACCAACAGTGTAAGAGGGTTCCCCTTTCTCCACAGCCTCTCCAACACTTGTTGTTTCCTGACTTGTTAATTTTGGCCATTCTGACTGGTGTGAGGTGGTATCTCAGTGTGGTTTTGATTTGATAGCTAGTGATGATGAACATTTTTTCACGTGTCTGTTAGCCATTTGTATATCTTCTATGGAGAAGTGTCTGTTCATGTCTTCTGCCCACTTTTTGATGTGATCATCTTTATTTTGGTTGTTGAGTTTGAGGAGTTCTTTATAGATCTTGGATACCAGCCCTTTGTCTGTAGTGTCATTTGCAAATAAATTCTCACATTCTGTGGGTTGTCTCTTTGTTTTGTTGACTGTTTCCTTTGTTGTGCATAAGCATTTTATTTTGATGAAGTCCCAAAAGTTTATTTTTGCTTTTGTTTCCTTTGCTTTTGGAGACATGTCTTGAATGAAGTTGTTGGGGCTGATGTCAAAGAGGTTACTGCCTATGTTCTCCTCTAGGATTTTATTAGATTCCTGCCTCACATTGAGGTTTTTCACTCATTTCGAGTACAACATATTTATAATTACAGAGGTACTTAAGAAAATTTCTCAGATAATTGCAAATTAGCAAGTATCAAATGATAAGTTTATAAATGCACTGTACAGTGTTTCAAGGCAATAAATTGAGTTTGTAAGTGGAGTTAAACATCAATTGGGATACTTTAAATGATTATTAAAATTTGCTAGTCTTCGAAATTGAACAATACCATTCTTTAAGAACTTAAAGTGGAACAAAGCTTATGACTTATAAATATACAATATTAATTAAAAATGAGGTAAACTCTGGGGTTTAATTTTTGTTCACCCAAAGTCTTTCATTCCTGAGCTCTTAGAATAAACTCTAAATTCCAGAACAATGTCCCCAAAGCCCTACGTGATCTGAATTGGATTTAGATATCTGTCTACACCTTTTATTTATTTATTTATTTATTTATTTACATTTTTAAAAAATTTTTTCAGTGTTCCAAGATTCATTGCCCATTCCCCATACCCAGTGCTCCATGCAATAGGTGCCCTCAGTACCCACCACCAGGCTCTCCCCTCCCCCCACCCCCCCCTTCCAAGTCCCTCAGTTTGTTTCTGTGTCCAAAGTCTCTCATGTTCCATTTTCCCATTCTTCCCCATAAATACGCTCCAGCCAGGTGCCTGGTCTTAGTACTTACTGTTCAAACACACCAAATCCTTTCCTGCCTTCTAGCCTTTGCACTTGCTCTTCCCTCCATGTGGAGAGTCTTCCCTAAGGCACAGCGCATTTCCTTGTCATCTTTCTAAACTCACCTGAGTGGTCTTTCCTGAAGTGAGCTCATGGCAAGGTCATCCTGTTCACCCTTTGTGAGCTGGCTTCTGTACTCTGCATTTGATTATTCTATTTATTTATTTATTTCTTTAAAGATTTTATTTATGTGTTTGACAGGGAGATAGAAAGCACAAGTAGGGGAGAAGCAGGCAAAGGGAGAGGGAGAAGAAGGCTCTCCACTGAGCAGGGAGACTGATGTGGGGCTCAATCCTGGAATCATGACTGGAGTCAAAGGCAGATGCTTAACTGACTAAGCCACCCAGGTGCCCCTGATCACTCTATTTATTTCTTCCAGATGAATCATCTCAATTTTTAATGATTTAAAATGATTACACTGTTTGCTTTTATCATTCTCCCACAACAGAAAGTACTCATCCTAAGAGCAGGTACGTTGTCTTGTCTATAGCTGATGGTGGAGGCTGATCAGTGCTAAATATTAATTCAATGAATGGTTGAAATATATATTTATGCTTAAAGCAAAGATGAGACCACACTATCCTGTGCAGTCTGGATAATTTCTTTTTTCACCGAAAAATTATAGAATATTTTTTCCAAGTTAAGTATGCATGTTCCTCCTAATAAAGGACTGCTGAATTTTCTCTACTAGACCCTTCATAATATCTATTATATAGATACATTATGTCTTGAAGAACAATGAGTATTGTTTTGCATTTTAATGAAATAGAATTTCTCATTTAATTGAAACGGGTGCTTTTGTGGCTCAGTTGGTTAAGCCTCTGACTTGATTTCAGCTCAAGTCATGATCTCAGGGTCTTGTGATTGAGCCCCACATCAGACTCCACCCTCTGTGGGGAGTGTGCTTGGGCTTCTCTCTCTCCCTCTGCCTCTCCCACTCCTGCTCTCTCTCTCTCTCTCTCTCTCTCTCTCTCTCAAAAATAAGTAAATAAATAAATGGATAGAGAGATAGATAGAGGCAAAAAAGTATGTCTAAAACAGTAGAACTCCAAGGAAGAAGAAATATCTTAAAATCATTTATTTTAAGACTCAGAAAAAAGGTACTAGAAATTATGAACATCCTCTCTCCAAAGGACACTGGAAGAATTCATCTCTCTCTCTAAAGTAATACTTTTTTTTTTGAGTGGGGGGGGCTATCTTGATCATTCCCATCAGAATACAGGCATGCTATTAGAGTTCGTCCTATCCGAAAAACCTTGTTTGGACCTTATTTCCTACCTCCCTGTCACTCTGTTTCTTGACTTCCTTTAGCAGCAAAATGTTGAGAGCTATCCAAATTCACACAGTCTCTGATTTCTTTCTTCAATTCCATCTTAAATCAACCCAAATCAGCTTTTGTTTCTCTGAAACTTTTCTTGCAGCAGTCTCTCCAGTGGCTTCCAAATTCCTAAATCCCTTGGGCAGCTGTCCTTCCTCATCCTACTTGATCAACCCATAACATTCTACCCATTAACCCATCCACCTTCTTCACACACCTCCAGAACTGCCTTCTCCAATTCCACCCCAAATACTGTCCTTTTCTAGACCTCCTACTCCTACCCTCAGCAATTACAGGGCCTTAGTGCTCAGTCCTACTTCCTAATTTCTATCCATGTCCTCTTGCTTGGTGATTTCATCCAGTCTCAATGCTTTAATTGTGCTGTAATAGTTTCCTGTGACTCCTGTACCAAACTACCACAAAATTGGTGATTTTAAACTACAGACATTATTGTTTCTCAGTTCTGGGTGCTAGAAGTCTAAAATCCAGCAGAGCTGGAGGTAACAGTCCTCCCCAGGGGAAAGTTTTTAGGTAATGATGGGGGAGAAATAAAATCCCCCTTTCCAGGCAACTATAAACTGACTTTGAGGTTCGAGAGCAAACCAAAGTTTGGCTCCTCTTTCTTCTGCAGGGACAGGGGGACCCAGTGTGAGCTCTGCAGGTCAGGAGGGGCTTTATATGCCGGCAGAGACTCCAATTTCCTGCTGCGCCAGCGTCCTCTTCTCTGAGTCTCCAGCCAGTTAGTATGTTCATTATGAGTACTGTCTAAAACTGTTTCATTTGCATTAATTTTTTGAGCCTCAGTTAGTAAGATGGAGGGTTCCAGATGAAAAATTTAAACTTCAGAGAGGTGAAGGCCTATCCAGGGCAATAATAACAGGTGGGGTAGAGTTTCATGCTCTGACGCAAGGCTACTGACCTTCCTTCCGTTATAAGACTACTTTATTTTATCTTAAACCTGAACACCTTGCGTATTGTTTCTGAGTTTGAATTTAGTTTATAATAAATGTTTACAAAAGCTCATGGTTGGTAAGATTTTGTTCTTCTTTCTTCAACCCCCCAACATTTAGAGTTGGCAATCCATTTTTAACACATTTTACCCTTCTTCGGAGAAACCACTTTATTTCTGCTTAAACCAAGTAGGGAGTTCAAGGGGGTGTGCAATGAACATGTTGTAAATAATCAGTAGTCAAATGAAGATGTAGTGAGTTGAGAACAGTGTGGGGTTGATCAGACTGTGTTTTGTAAGTTGCGTAAAAATTTCAGCATGGATAATAGAAATGATTTATAATTTTTACATATGTGGAGAGAATAAGTTGTTGAAGCAGTTGATTTACTTGGATTTTCAAAAGGGTATATTTCATCCCCTTGAGGTCACAGAAACCAGGGACTTATTAAATTTTCTAGTGGTTAAGAGCACAGACTTGGGAGTAAGACAGAGCTGAACTCGTAGCTCATCTACAGTATGAACAAATGAAGGCCTCAAATACTTAATCCTCAGTTTCTCAATTTGTAAGATGGGAATAATACCAGGGCTCATCTTACAGGACTTTGAGTGTTTAAAGGGATTGTTTTGGTGTAACAAAACTATTAGGGTCACGGACCTGGAATGTTGGGTTTTGTCCTGATTGGGATCTCCTCTTGGCCAGAGCAATGTTGTATGGAATACCGCATGATGTAAAAAGCCTCTGGAAGCTTGCCCATGATGATACCATGGCATAGGAGATAAGAAGGGCAAGTCCAAATGGTTTACCTCTCCATGGCCTAAACACCTCTATCTGTTTGACCTGTCATGAGGATTTGTCCCTTTGAGGTGTGGTATCTTATCCAAATCTCATTATCACATTGCTGGAAAATCAGGATATTGGAGTCCTGGTAGCCATGTTGGCCCTGAGGGGGAATTCATTATTATCAGAGTCATGCGAAGTATATTGTGCATTATAGCTGCTTTGATCATGAATAGAACAGCCTCCCAGGCAGGGGTCCGTAGAATGGGAAAAGGAGAGCAAGGGACACTGTGCCCATCACCAAGAACATATTTAGTATCCTCCTTTCTCATGTTCCTGGGGTCACTTATATTCCTTAAATTGAAGAATATGAATGAAGAATATTTTCTACACTGGGGCATGGTATGAACAATTTCCCGAGTTTCTTTGCTAGTGCAACTGGATCCATAATTCACTGGCCTAGTGATCAGTTTGGCCTCCAGATCTATAGGGCACTCTGGCCACTTTTCCTGGACACCACAAAATAATCCCTTTCAAAATACCATTGCTTTTTCTGACTTGATCTGGGTATTGCGCTCAACACATTCCAGCTTCTTAGCTAGTGATCATGATGGTGCTAATGAATCTATGAGATTTTTCTTGTCTACCTTTATTGCCTAAAGATAAGAGTCAAATCTGTCATCAGGATGGATCCTATGGGTAATCAAAGTAGCCAGTTCATTCATGTACTTTCACTTAATGCATATTTAAAGAAGACTTTGGAAGGCATTGGGAGTTTACAGCAATGAATACAGTCAGCCATAATCTAGTAGACAATAAAATGTGAAATGATTAAAAGGGTTATGAATGTTGTAAAGGGGAAGTACTGGGCACTCTTTCAGAGACAGAAGCATTTGACAGCTGGTACTCATTCATTTACTCATTTTTTGCATTTGTGAAAACATGCTCATTGAACACCTACTAACATGCCAGGTCCCAATTTGGCTACTAGCATATAGCAATGAACAAGACAAAATCTCTACCCTGTGGGATTTATCTTAAAACAAGAAAAACAATAACATTTCAAGATGTGGATAAATCCTATGAGGAAAACCAGGTAAGGAGCAGGAGATGATGGAAAAGAGTATGTGGCCATAGCAGGCTTCTCTGATGAGGTGACAATTGATTGAGCCTGTTACAGTGGGGGTGGGGAGGGAGCCCTGTGATTATCTGGGGGAAACATTCCAGACAGAGGGACCGGGAAGTACAAAATCCTGAGTCAGGGGTGTGCTCAACATGTCTGAAGAACTGGGAGGGCACAGCAAGGAATTAGGTACAGAGGAAAAAGAAGAGGCAAGGTGTACAACTGGAGGCATAGCCTGGGACCAGATCATGCAGAGACTTCTAAGCCATGGAATGGACTTCGATGGGATTCCAGTGAGTTGGCTGGCTTTTGTGGGAAGTAACATGAGCTGATATATGTTTTGAAAGGCTACCTTGTGGAGAATGGATTAGATTCTTTTTTAAAAAAAGATTTTATTTATTTATTTGACAGAGAGAGAGAGATCACAGGTAGGCAGAGAAGCAGGCAGAGAGACCGGGAAGCAGGCTCCCTGCTGAGCAGAGAGCCCAATGTGGGGCTCAATCCCAAGACTCTGAGACCATGATGTGAACCAAAGGCAGAGGATTTAACCACTGAGCCACCCAGGAGCCCAGAGAATGGATTATATTCTTGAACCAGTTATGGCTATTTGCTTGAAGAATCTATGTGGATTTTATTTATAGGCTTGCAAGTATTAATTATTATCTATGAATCACAGAACAGGTTTAGTTCTACTTTTCTCTCAACGAGAAGTTTTCTAGACCGCCATGCCATGGTGAAGACAGATTTATTGGCATGAGATATCTAAACCATGACAATTCCATTAGGAAAACCTGATAGTATTTTATAATGGCTGAGACTTTATAAACATAAAGGACAAAATGACATTACCCCCTTTTAGAATATTATAAAGGACAAAATGACATTACCCCCTTTTATAATATGTTTGGCTCCCATCCATGAATACTTTATTGGTTCTCTTGATTATGAAGCAATCATAAGCAAGCCAAGTTCAGTCCTCATTATTTGTATAGCTATAGGCCATCCAGGACTGGGTCTGGGGAAAAGGAAGACTTCTCCCTCTTCCCAAGCAGTATGGTCTCCAGTTCAACATAAAAAGTGACTGGGAATGGGCTGAGATTCTTGAGTGGGTCTTGGCCATGTACTAGGTGAAAAATTAGCAGAGGATAAGAGCATTTGTTGAATTAACAAGTACTTTGTCAAAGCATAAGTGGTTTATGAAAAGTAACTAAGTTTCTCTAAAAGGGTTGCCAAATGACATTTTGGGCAGAAGCTATTACTTTTCTTTTAAATGAGTCACTAAAGGCAGAGTCTTACTGTCCTCAGCAGAGTGGCGATAATCACAAGCAGCAAAGCCATGAATGACTAAGAACTATGATTCTTCAAAAAATTTTCTTATTTGAGAGAGAGAGAGAGAAAGAGAGTGAGCGAGAGCGAGGAGAGGGGAAGGGCAAAGGGAGAGGAACTCTCCAGTGAGTGTGGAGCCATATGCAGTGCTTGATCTCATGACCCTGAGATCACAACCTGAGCTGAAACCAAAATCAGATGCTTTTTAATTTTTTTATTTTAAAGATTTTATTTATTTATTCAACAGAGAGAAACTACAGCCAGAGAGGGAACACAAGCAGGGAGAGTGAGAGAGGGAGAAGCAGGCTTCCCGCTGAGCAGGGAGCCTGATGTGGGACTCAATCCCGGGTCTCCAGGATCATGACCTGAGCTGAAGGCAGACCCTTAATGACTGACCACCCAGGCTGCCTCCCAAATTCAGATGCTTAACTGGCTGCACCACCCAGACACCTTAAGACATGTGATTCTATAATTAGTGTTGATTTAGCAGTTCCTTTGGTTAGGCATTTTCTGTGGGTTTGGTTTATCCTGGAGACAAGTCTAAGTTTCACTGAAAATTTTCAAGTATGGGCTCGTTTCTGTCTTGGTAAAGTTCTTGAAGAGGCAATGGCAAGCATGGGAAGGATGATTGGGTCAGATGACCTCTAAGTTCTATTTCAACCCTGAGATTCAATGATTATAGATAGAATCTGAATTTGAAGACTGAAGGATTTGAACTCTGCTTTTATCTCCTGGTGATTCAAAGTTAATTGGTAGAACATCTTCAAAGTTTCTACATGACTTTGACAAAAGCAATTTTCCCTTTCAGAAAAGAATGTTTCAGCCCTTGTATGTCCAATTAAGCCTCTTTTTAAATGATAGAATAATATGTGTGTAAAAAAATTGCAAGATAGCAGCTGTCCAAAGGAACTGCAGTGACAGAAGTGTTGGGTATCTGCTGTCACATTCAGTTGCCAGTGGACAAGTGAGAATATTGAGCCTTTGAAATGGGGATTGTGCAAATAAGGAACCGAATTTTAATTTTTACCTAATTTAATTAATTTGAATTTAAATTTACATAGCTACATACAGCTGGCGGCCAGTCTCTTGGACAGCACGGTTGCAAAACAACCTGAAGAATTGTTCACCACTAAATAATACAGAAGGATTGAAGATTCAAACCTTTCTATTTTACCCAGAGTCAAGTAAGAATGGTTATTTTTTTTTAAAGATTTTATTTATTTATGACAGAGAGAAAAACAGCCAGAGAGGGAACACAAGCAGAGGGACTGAGAGAGGGAGAAGCAGGCCTCCCGCCAAGCAGGAAGCCCAATATGGGGCTCGATCCCGGGTCTCCAGGATCATGACCTGGGCTGAAAGCAGTCGCTTAACCAACTGAGCCACCCAGGTGCCCCAAGAATGGTTATTTACCCACATTTCATCTCTAGTCCTCATATCCTGGTTTATTTTATTTTATTTTATTTTTTGTTAAAGACTTTTATTTATTTGAAAGAGAGAGAGAGAGAAAGCAAGCAGGCAGAACAGCAGGTAGAGAGGGAGAAGCAGACTCTCTGCTGAGCAGAGAGCCTGATGCAGGACTCTATCCCAGGACCCTGGATCATGACCTGAGCCAAAAGCAGATGCTTAACTGACTGAGCCACCCAGCACTCACCTCATATCCTTGTTTGTATGTATGTATGTACATGTACAATGTCTCTCTTTCTCTCCTATGTATGTATGTATCTAACATCCACCTACCATCATCACCATCATCCACCTCATGTTTTCCATAGCATGTTTTGAAGGACGGGAGAACAGAAAGAATATGTTGAAGGTTCTTTGTGTTCATTCCAAACATAAAATTTCATGCCTTTTTTTTTTTTTCAAAAAAAGGAAAAAGATTGGGGCATAGAGAAGTGTAAGAAACCCACTTGTTTAGTTTTTTACATGTCATTAGGGCAGATTAGTTTCAGTGGTGCCTGGGAATTTTTTCAGAAGATTGAAATCATACTTCCTAGAAGGAATTCAAGATTTCAAAGATCTTTGCTAACACTTATGCTCTGCAATATATAGACAAAGTTAAGGAAAAAAAATGTGTTTCGAGCAATGGAGTCCTGGGTTCACTTTTCATAACTCATATGGGTTTTTTTTGTAATGACTTTGAAGAATGAGGGCTTTTAAATAGAGTGTAGTAGGAAAGGATTGATGGCGGGAGCGTAGTTTGATAAGAGCTTATCAAAGACCATGGTGCTTAGTGGGCATAGAGGAGAAATAAATGGTTAGAAATCTTAGGAAAAGATTAATTTCTTCCTTTATCTCCCCTAAACATGCCCTCACCTAAGGAATATTCATCTTAAACCAAAACCATTGCATTCCATGATTTCCTTCCTCTTGCTGCTTCACCTCATAGGCTGATAGAGTTCTTCTCTGAACTTTAAATGGCTTCTCATTGCTCACAACATCAAGACACGTTCCATAAATATCTGCTTCTCGCAGTTTTTCACCGAAGCATACCTAATGGCAAGACCTGATCTTGAACCCTGAGAAATCAGGGGCATGACTTGAGTCCCACTGCAGCAGCCAAGATACTCTTTTGAAGTTTTGTGATTAATCTTAAAAATTTGTGTGTGGGGTGCCTGGGTGGCTCAGTGGGTTACAGCCTCTGCTTTCAGCTCAGGACATGATCTCAGGGCCCTGGGATCGAGGCCCACATTGGCTCTCTGCTCAGCAGGGAGCCTGTTTCCTCCTCTCTCTGCCTGCCTCCCTGCCTACTTGTGATCTCTCTGTCAAATAAGTAAATAAAATCTTAAAAAAAAATTTGTGTGTGACTGTCACATCCAAATCATTCCAATTATAAAAATGATATTTTAAAATACTCTCAGGAAAAAAGATGGATATGGATATGAGTGTTTCCTCTCTGAAGCCCCGTTTTATTGGTGGCTGATTTATGTGTAAAATAGTATTGTATTGGATTTATCAAATGGAGAGAATGAGGCTGAGTTGAAGAGCAGCAGAATGATCCATTGGCTGTGCCATTTACGTGGTTTTACTGCTGCTTCTTGGTGTCATGATAGTTTAATAGCTCAGACTTGAAATATAGAAATATAAGTAGCATTTTCCCCCTTCATTCTTACAAACATTTTATCAGAGAATGACTCTGGAGAGAGACATCCACATGTTGCCAGAGAGGTGAAGAGTAATGATTTTAGGCTGATATTGGTGGACATTTTGATGGGTTCCTCCCTGAGAGCTATGAAGGTTGAATAACATGCAGACTGGAATAATTTCTGATTCATGAGTCAGAGTTCTTCTACTGCCAGAAGAAATTTGAATTTTTTTGATCTTCTATATTATTGCTGATACTTTTAATCATATTAAAATGAAGAAAGTTTCTTTGCATCAAAAGAAACAATCAACAAAACAAAAAGGCAACCAACTGAATGGGAGAGGATATTTGTAATGATATATCTGATGATGGGTTAATATCCAAAATATATAAAGAACTTATGTAACTCACACGGAAAGACCAAATATTCCAGTTAAGAAATAGGCAGAAGACATGAACCAACAGTCTTAACTCTTAGTTCCCATGTTCTACTTTCTAACATCATTCTCAAATTTAATTTTCTTTATATTTAAAAGAATCTTTATATGAGATGGACCATACGTGCACATGGTTAATACATCCTTGCCAGGCTCAGTCTTTGGCTGGGAGCAGCCTTTGGGAAATGTGACTGGATGTGAAGGTGGGGGTGAATTTCCAGGTGCAGGAACTGTGCTCTCTGTCCAATTCCCCCCAACCCCCCATGGAAGAAGCACTGCTGTGCATTTGCCACACCACGGGGACTTGTCCCCTTGCGACCTCATAGCTCAGGCCTGGGTAAGTCAAGGCTGCTGGAATATCAGGAACTTGTAGTGGTCATGACCAGATTGGCCTCTGAGAGGAGACTTTCATTGCTATCATTATTTTTTCAGGTCATACAAGTCCATCATACTGCGTTGGGTGCTCTGTTCATGAGTCCATTGGACAGGAAGAGGCTGACCAGGGGAGCAGGATGGCTAGCATTCACTGAGCAGTTCCTCCTTGTCAATGATGGCGGGTCTTTTGGAGGTAGGCTCCAGGGTGGGTGTTATCATGGTCTTTCTGAAAGGTTTCTCAAGGGCTCTCAGTTGGTAAAATGAATCATCATTGGAAACTGTAAAGAATGATCATTGTGACTGACAGTTTCAAATATTTTAAGTGTCTTGATAACATCTTCCCCCAGATACTAGCTTCTGGAGCTCTCCATCCTTTGGCTCCCACCTAGGCTGGAGGTAGGAAGGGAAGAAAGGAAACAGCTGCTCATTGTACTGAAGGCAGTGAACCTCCTAGATTTCAGGCCCTCTTTTCATCCCTGCCCTCCAACATTCTCACCCCTCCAAGACTGGAGTCTCGAAGCACCTCCTCTATTTCTTTCCCATGGTCTCTTTTTATGTAATCTTGGCTTTGCCTTCCTTGGTTCCTATGAATCAGCTGATATTTCTCAACCCATGTTCTGTCTTCCAGAGTAAGTTTTGAAAGTCACTTCCGCTTTCATTGAAGATGGCTCTAAGCACTCATTTTTTCTGTCATCTTGTTTGTTCTCCCAAATTGCCAATTTTTACCACTTCAGAAAATGAAGAGGCAAGCACTCTATTCTCCGTGAGTGATGAAATGAGTACTAATGCACTCACTGTCCTTAATGGCCTGGGGTCTGACAGCCACCGCCCCGGCAGTCTGTCTTCATTGATTGGGCTTCACACTTGCTTTTAGATTCAATTTTTCCAGTTGACCCTGTATCTACTAAACACTCAATGATCTTTTTTATTTTTATCAAGTATGTTGTAAACTGACAGGTATGTTGTAAATTGTTTTCACAGAGGGCCACCAATACAATGACTAAATACTGAATATTTATTCTTTCAGCCAGCAGTAAAACAGACCTCAGTTCCTCAATCAATTTTTCGATATATCCTTTGAGCATGTTAAATGATGCCATTTGAAGTTTAAGGGTTTTTTTTTTTAATTTTTAAAATTTATTTGACACACAGAGAGAGATCACAAGGCAGAGAGGCAGGCAGAGAGAGGGGAGGAAGCAGGCTCCCTGCTGAGGATGCGGGCCTCGATCCCAGGACCCTGAGATCATGACCTGAGCCGAAGGCAGAGGCTTTAACCCATGAGCCACCCAGGCGCCCCCATTTGAAGTTTAGAATGATAAAAATACATTTTATACTCATTCTCTCTCTTTAACCTAAAGCAGATATGAAAATGTCTACATCAAAGGTATTTATCAAATCTCTTCTGTTACACTGAGGTTCACCTTTTAGTGCCTTGTTGCCATTGGCTTAAAAGTAATGTGAAGCAATATTTATTTGTTTAATTGTGCTTTTGGTTTGTGATTACATGCTAACAAACTTTTCATGCTGCAAAATATTGCTGTAAAAGTGATCTTTTATGTATTTATTGCTAACAGTTTTCTTTTTATATGAGTATTAGTTCTTGTCACCAATTCTAATGCTTGGAGAGGGAGGTTTCCTACATATATCCAACAAGCCACCTCTGGTTACTGACTGGGTGTCCTATAGTTCAACTCTATTGGACACTATCTACCCAGAGATAGCATCAGATCCCACAGGTTAAGGGTTCAGTCTTATAAGACTGCCCCCCTCCCCAAGATGCCAACCCAAGTTGTTCCCTGAGTTTCTGACAGACCGGCTATAAAACAAAGGCTTCCGGGAACCACTCCTTTCCCCACTTTAGGTTCAATTAATTTGCTAGAGCAGCTCACAGAACTCAGAGAAACATTTTAATTACAAGATCACCAGCTTATTATAAAAGGATATAACTCAGAACCAGCCAGATGGAAGAGATGCACAAGGCAAGATATGGGGAAAGGGTATAGAGCTTTCATGCCCCTGAGGACGTCACTCTCCCCTCTTCTCCATGTGTTCACCAACCTGGAAGCTCCTGGAACCCATTTTTTTTAGAGTTTTATAGAAGCTTCATTATACAGGCGGGTTGATCAAATCACTGGCCATTGGCATTGATTCAACCTCCAGTCTCTCTTCCCTCCCCTCTAGGGTTGGTTCCCTGACAGCCAGTCTCTTTCCTTAGGTGTGGTCCACAAGTTAACTCAATGACAGAAGATACTTCTGTCACTCTCACTACATAGGAAATTCTAAGAGTTTAAGAAGCTCTATGCCAGGAATAAGGGCAAAGACTAAATATGTATTTCTTATCATAAATGACAAAGCACAATGAGACACTAAACTTAATTTCATTTATTATTCAGTTACCTTTTGAAGGCATCTTGATTGCTTCCCGTTTTGGGCGGTTATGGATAAGGATGCTCTAAACAGTGTATGCAGGTTTTTATGTAAACAGATTGTCAGCTCATTTGGATAAATGCCAAGGGTCATGGGCGCTGCCTTATATGGCAAGACCATGTTTAATTTTATAAGGCATCACCCAAACTGTACCTGACTCTATCATTCTGCATTTCCACCAGCAGTGACTGAGAGTTCCTGCTGCTCTGTCTTTGCCAATATTTGGTGTTCTTCAGGAGGAAGGAAAATGATACAGGTGAGAAGCTCAGACATAAAGAAAAAACAAGGTTAGAGAAGGCATCAGGGAAGGTAAAATATAATCTTTTATTTTCTTATTCTTAACTGATCCCATAGGTAACTATTTGTTCAAAATAATAATAGCAACAATGTATTGGTTATTTACATCTTGTGAATATATGAGATGAATAACAACAATGTTTAAAGGATGTGAAGGAGGGATTGTTATAATTTACCATACTATCTGTTATTAAATAACATCAATTGATATAATCTAAGTAGACTTAGATTAGTTGGAAATGCTCAAAGAAAGCCCTAGGGAAACCATTACATTTTTTTTTTTTTAAAGAAACATATTGATATGTTCAGAGAAGGGAGAAAATGGATGTAATGCCTCTTGTATCAAAATAATCCTTAGCACACTTTCAGATTAAGTAATTATTTGTAGGGCAGAAATGTATTGCTAGTTTGTCCTATTTTAATTAATTAATTAATTATTTAAATTTTATTTGTAGTTTCAAGTTCTTGCTTAAATTTTAGTTAGTTAACATGCAGCATAATATTAGTTTCAGGTGTAGAATTTAGTAATTCATCACCTAAATACAACACCCAGTGCTGTCTTATTTTAAAAACTAATTCTTTGCCTGTGAGATGACCCCTTAAAAAAAAAAAAGAATATGTGGAAAGTGATATTTAGAGGCTCAGAGAGGCCAAGCCACTTTTGGGGTGTCCTTACTGAGAGTTGCCCCAGCAGTACACCTGGGAAGCAGTTAACATTTCAGAGACGTAGACCTTTGTGCCACTTGTATATATGTATTACTATTTTTTAAAGATTTTATTTATTTATTTGACAGAGAGAGAGATCACAAATAGGCAGAGAGGCAGGGAAGCAGGCTCCCTACTGAGCAGAGATCCTGACATGGGACTTGATCCCAGGACCCTGAGATCATAGCTTGAGCTGAAGACAGAGGCTTAACCACTGAGCCATCCAGGCGCCCTGTATTACTATTTTTTTAATAAAGATTTTACTTATTTATTTGACAGAGAGAAACACAGCTAGAGAGGGAGCACAAGCAGAGGGAGTGAGAGAGGGAGAAGCAGGCTTCCTGCTGAGCAGGGAGCCCAGTGCAGGGCTCGATCCCAGAATTCTGCGATCATGACCTGAACCAAAAGGAAAATGCTTAACGACGGAGCCACCCAGGTGCCCCGTGACTTGTATGTATTATTGATTAGAGTGTTCTATAACTCTATAAGGGTGTGGTTAAGTTGTAGCAAACTGATGACAATGCAAATGATTTCTATCTGGTAGAAAGATAACGAAAAAGAATATCATTTATTGTTCAGTAAAATCTTAAGCATTTTTGTGTTTGAACTAACAACTTATTATAATTTTTATAAAAAATGCATTTCTGAATGAATATATAAAATTCCATTTCTCAGAAGTCTAAACTAGCTTTATCATTTCTGGTTACCTCATGAGTGTGTTACTATGTTTTGGACACACATTCACTCTATGTTTGGTATGCTTTAAACTTTTTGAGAATATACATTAATGATATTTTTATGGATATAATTTTATCCTTTACTTTATTTGATATAAAAATTATTCAGGAAACACATGCTTACTCTAATAAATTTATTTTTTCTTTTACTATATCATGGACGTATGACTAGGTCAATGCATATATATCCAACTTCTTTTTAAATGGTTGTATATTTCATAGTATGCATGACCATTATGTATCTGATTATTTTATTGTTGAATAGCCAGTGTATTTCCAGTTTTTTTCTATGTAATGAAAACATAATACATTTACATAATAAATAAAATAAATCTGTTTTAAAATTTATAATTTTAAAATAAATAGTGGGCCCTCTAAGTAGTGGACTATTTTGATATGTTAAGAAAACAAGTACCTGGCTTGCTAAGTAAAATTTGAAAACTTCTTCAGTCTCTCCGAGCACCTATTGCTATCTTTTTTCCCACTAAAAATGTAAATAATAGTGTCTAAATCATAGGCTTTTTTGTGAGAATTGAATGAAGTAATAAGTGTCAACATCGTTTGTGTAATACCTTAGTGTTATGTAAGTTCATTAATTTATTGCACAAGTCTTGTTATGGGATGACTTGTGTCCCTCCAAAATTCGTGTGTGGAAATCTTAGCCCTTAGTACCTCCAAATGAGACCGTATTTGAAGATAGAGCCTTTAAAGAGATAATTAAGGCAATCAGAGGTACATGGGTGAGTTGTAACTGAATATGACTGGTGTCTTAGTCCATGTGGGTTGCTTTAACCGTGTACCATAGACCAGGTGGCTTATAAACAACAGAAAACTATTTCTCCCAATTCTGGAGGCTGGGAAATCAAGGTGCCGGCAGATTCAATGCCAGGTGAGAGTCCTCCTGCTTCATAGATGGTCTTCTCTCCGTGTTCTCACTTGATGGAAGGGATGAAAGATCTTTCTGGAACCCCTGTTATGAAGACATTAATCCCATTCATGAGAGCTCCACAGGCATGACCTAATGACCTCCCAAGGCCCCACCTACTAATACCGTCATCTTGGGGGTTAGCATTCAGCCTATGAATTTGTGGTGGGGGGTGTAGTCAGACCACATCAACTTGTGCCCTTATAAGGAGAGGAGATTAGGACACACACGCACACAGGGAGAAGACCCTGGGAAGTTACCAGAGGAAGCCGGCCATCTATAGCCTGAGGAGAGAGGCCAGAGAAGAAAATAAATGTCTGCTGTTTGAACTGCCCAGTGTGTGATGGTTATACCGGTCAGAGGAGATGAATACAGACCTCCTACTTAGTTCACCCCAGGGAACACTTGGCCAAAGACAAAAGCTTTGGAGCAGGGGCGCCTGGGTGGCTTCGTCAGTTAAGCATCTGCCTCTGGCTCTGGTCATGATCCCAGCGTCCTGGGTTCGAGCCCTACACTGGGCTCCCTACTTAGCGGGGAGTCTGCCTCTCCCTCTGCCCTTCCCCCTGCTCATGCTCATTCTTCCTCAAATGAATAAAAACTTATTTTAAAAAAAGCTTTTGAGCAAAATGATTAAGGTAAAGATATTCTGGGCAGAGGTGTTAAAAGGTTTTCCCTCCATATGAGCCCATTCTAGGAAGGAGTTCTCTTTGCAGATATAAATCAGCAAAGACAACAAAGATCCAGAATTTCCATCCTCATTCACTCTTGCTCTTTTCTTCTCAAGATTTTCTGAATAGGTCTCAATCGAATTATTGTATCACCAAGGACTTTTTATCCTGGTTGGAGTATATATATATATATATTTTTTTTTTACATAAAATATATATTTATATTATATATTTAAAAATTTTATTGTTGAAGTACAGTTGACATAGGGCATTTTTTAATTTGACAGTTCTATGTTACTCAGTGCTCACCACAATAAGTATCGTCACCATCTGTCACCATATAATGTAATTATAATATTATTGACTGTATGCCCTATGCTGTACTTTTCATCTGTATGACTTTTATAACAGGAATATTTTTATTGTTAATTTGCCAAGTATTTTCTGATGTTGTTTGTCTTGCTATCAGGAGATTTTCGTTCATTTGCTTGTTTTTAATACATGTGCTAGCTTAAACAGGGTGAAGTGAGATGCTGAGCAGTAGTGACCTTTGTCCCTTTCTTAGGGAGGGCCCTCCCACAATGTCCCTCTCAGGCATGGGTCATGCTATTTCTGGCTGACCAGTTCAGCCCATTCTCCAGGGTCTGTTCTAAAGGTTCACTTCACAGCCACTCGTGGGCTCTCTTTGTCTTCCAGCTGCTTTCCCCCATGCTTCTTTCTTCAGTAAAGTGTGGTTTCAGACCTAAGATTCAAATCTTCTCACACCAGAGATAAGAAGCATTGGTGCCTGGAAAGGGGAGAGGACTCTAGGGTTCGGAAGCTAGTGCAGGGAAGAGCTTCATAGGAAGAAGGCAGTGAACGTTATGGAGACTTTTAAAAATGGTAGGCACCTAAAAATAGGCTCAGCATTAGTCATTAGGAAGATGAAAACCAAAACCACAATGACATACTAATTCACGAGCACCGGGATGGCTAAAATAAACAAGACAGACAATATGTAAAGAAATGTTGGCAAGGATATGGAGAAATTAGACCCCTCCTGCGCTGATGGTGGAAAGGTGAAGTGGTGTATCCACTTTGGGACAGTCTAGCACTTTCTCAAGATGTCATGAAATTGTCATCTGCCATAAATTTCACTCTTAGGTATATAGCCAAGAAAAGTGAAAACATATGTCCACACAAAAACTTGTACATAGATGTTCATAACAGCATTACTACAATAGTCAAAAAATGGAAACTACCCAAATGTCCATCAGTTGATGAATGGATAAATAAAATGTGGTATGTCCATATAAAGGAGTGACATTCTGCAATGAAAAAGAACAAAGTTCTGATATATGCCACAGCATCGATGGACCTTGAAAATAATATGCCAAATGAAAAGAAACCAGTCACAGGCACCATCTATTGTATGGTTTAATTTATGCAAAAAGCCAGAATAAGAAAATCTACCAAGAGTGAGGGCAGTCCAAGCACTAGGGGTGGATGATGGGAGTTACTGCCAACGGACATGGAGTTTCTTTTTTTCTTTTTTTAAGATTTTATTTATTTGACAGAGAGAAACACAACTAGAGAGGGAACACAAGCAGGGGGAATGAGAGAGGGAGAAGCAGGCTTCCTGCCAAGCAGGAGCCTGATGTGGGGCTCGATCCCGGGTCTCCGGGATCATGACCGGAGCCGAAGGCAGTCGCTTAACCAACTGAGCCACCCAGGCGCCACCGGATATGGAGTTTCTTACTGGGGTGATTAAAATTGGCATGGTGATGTTTGCACATATTTGTGAATGTACAAAAAACATTGAATTGTATACTTTAAATGGATGAATTATATATCAGTAAATCTGGTTAAAAAAAAAGGAACAAGTTCTGTTGGGAACCAGGGGTTCCTATAGAGGAGATGCATTAACTGAAGGACACATGGGTGTTAGGCAAGATGGATTTATGAAAGGTACAGGCCACAACATTAGAAGCTGTAGTGAAGGGTTGGCATGCTCACACTTGACATCTGAGTCAGCGATTCAGGCTGAAGCCTGGACCCTTTCTCCCACATCTTCTGGTACCATTATCCCCACTAGAATCTCATAGGAGATGAATGCATGTCAATGTAAATGAGGTTGAATTCCAGTCACTCCAGTAAATTGGGGTGTGGAAGCACGTTTCATTGGTTTTCTTTCATCTCATCGAATACAAAGCATTGCTATCATACTTGATTCAGAGTGGGATCTCCCCATTCTGCCCTCGCCCACTTCTGATGTTTGGGGCACGATGAGGCAAATGGTATCTGTGCACAATTGTAAGGGCTTCATTTTTTAAAAAAATTTTTAAAAAATTTAAAGATTTTATTTATTTGACAGAGAGAAACACAGCTAGAGAGGAAACACAAGCAGGGGGAGTGGGAGAGGGAGAAGCAGACTCCCTGCTGAGCAGGGACCCTGATGTGGGGCTCGATCCCAGGACTCCAGGATCATGACCTGAGCCAAAGGCAGTCGCTTAACCAACTGAGCCACCTAGGTGCCCCCATTTTTTTTAAAAACAATTCTTCTATACCTATGAGTTTTGCAACTAGATGCCATTTCTTTTGTTTTATTCATAACCTAATTTATCACCTTCTCCAAGCCAATATTTGAATTCCTGGAATTTCCCCTTCATCCCTCTCTTGGAGAATCTATCTACTGCAGGCTTCTGATTAAATCCATGATGATCAATTTAACATTTAAATAGCCACAGGGCAGAGACATAGCCTCGTGTCTGAATAAATACTATTTGGCTATGGCTTTGTAGGAAAGCAATATTTTTTAATTATAGGAATTATCTCCCAGGCATTCAAAAAGCCGCTGCTCTAGAAAGTCTAAGACACACTGAAGTACGAAAAACTGTCATTAAGGTTCTGTCGACTGGGTGATTAACCGAGAAATGGGAATCAACTAATGTGAAACATTTGGGCAACAATTTCCAGAGAGAAACTCAATAAGCTGATGTAAAATAAGAAAATTGCTCTCCTTTGTAAGAAACCCTCTCCCCCTTTTAAGATACTGCGATGAAATGCCAAGAAGGACGCACAGAGGTGAAAGCTGATTTTCCCCGAAGTGCACATTGCACATTAAAGCCAAAATTCTTTCAACAAGATTAATAAGTGCTATTCCTGGCGTTCCCTGGGCAGGTCGACAGTGTGAGAAGCATGCGTATAAGGGCTATGAAATCCTCTGCTGTCTTCAGATGTATTTTAGCGGCAGCCAAATAGGAAGAGCTCCGGCCATCTTTTGGTGAGCAAGAAGCAAATTGTGGAGAGCCAAGTTGTAAAACACAAATCGCTTTTAGGCCAACCTGGTGGTTAATTAAATGGCTGACTTGTAAGCTAAAGACCTTTACTCGAGAATCTACAACTTTCCTAAATCCTGACTTGCGAGGCTTAGGAACAGAAAAAGTGAGAAATCCTCCCTCAGGGCTACGAACCCGGATTGATTTAAATCAAGTCCCCCAGGGTCAATTGGAGATGACACACGTTAGAGACACAGGGAAAGAACACAGCAGCTTCTCCGTTTTGGTGACTGATTAATGCTTAAAATTCAATTCATAGTTTTATTTATTTGAAATAACAACTGGAATTCATTTCTAAGTCCAGCGATACTGTAGCCAAAAAATAAGGGGACTGGGAAGGAGGGGACCTAGGTTTGGATCTGCCCTTTAGAGTTTTGTAAATCTAGGCAATTCTTTTCGCCTTTCAAAGATTCAGCGTCCTTATCCATATAAGGAGAGAGCTCAAAAATCCTAAGATGCCTTCTACCTCATGATTTTATAATTTATGAATCTTGAGTTTCAGAGCTGGCTGACTCACAGATGATTTATCTGAGAAAAATACTATTATTGACTCTCAAACGAAAGACTAATATTTCCTGTGGGTGAAAAATTAATTTTTAGATATCATTAATGTCAAACCAAAGAAAATATCCTGACTCCAACAAGAAATTTAAAGAGTCTGCTCAAAGATAGATGGCTAGGAATTAGCACTGTGTGAGTTCCCATAATTAACTAAAACTCTACTTAGGAATTTTGCTTAATTTATTAAAAATTTCTGCGGTTCCTTTTCATTTCCAAACTAAATATTATCGAAGAAATGAAAATATGCTTAAGACACACACTTAGTAAGGAGCTACTATATTATATTCTCCTACTAATATTGTCTAGCTCTTTATAAATGATGAAACTAATATTGCAAAGTGACAATGACATGCGACCACAGGCTAATCTACCATTTGTGCCTTCCATTTAATCTCCAGGAGGGACAGGAACCATCAGACACTTGGAATGTATACTTTAAATGCAGGTGCTATGAAATTTGGACTAACTAAATACATTTCCTTGGGACCATTTACATAACCAAAACTGACCACCTGGTCACAGTTTAGATAATGATCAAACAAATATGTAAAATATGACAGCCAGTGTTTAAGGATTTATCAGCGAGACTGATTTTGGATGTAAATATCAACAACAGCAATTTGAACTGATGTTAACAGTAAGGCAAATCCCGGAGGAAGGGGGGATTTGGGGCTGACATAACTCAGACCTCTGTCTTTGCTTCCTGGTGTTCTTTCTTCTCCCCCACGTTTTGCTCCACTCTTGCTTTGGATGCTGGCTGCAGACTCGGACTGTCATACGTTTTATTCTACCTTTGCCTCTCCTTGACAGATCACAGTGCCTGGAACCCAGTGAACACCATGAATAATAAAAATCTTGATAAGTGGTGGCATTTATCAAGCTCTCATTACATGTTCTAAATGTTTTACACGTATTGATTCATTTACTCTTGACCATTATCCTGTCAGGTAGTGTGGTATTTTAAAAAATACGTCCACAAACTCTGAGATTCTTCCCTGCAACAAGTGAGCTCGAATTCCTCTCTTCTTGAGTATGGGCTGCGGACACACACAGTCTGGCTTCCAAGTTCATGTTCTCAGTCCCTGTTGTACGTAGTCGTGATGTGATGGGTGTTGGTGTCTTGCCTCCTGTATTTGAAATTCCTGGTTTTCCTTTTTAGTGGCCCTGAATGTCAAGATTGGTGGATAATTTCAGAGGGATTAAAATGAAGAATTAGCCCAAAGTGTAAAAGCCTTCTGAAAAATCATTTTATTTGAAGTTAAAATAATGTTTATATGTCTTAGAAGCCATCTGGCATTTATATTTCTTAGAATCTCAGATTGCAGAAAGGTGGCTCCTAGATTTAGGAAAGGGGTAAGGAAGTGACTGATCTTCCACATAGAGGAAGAGATTTGTGTTCAAATGCTGTGTAGATATGAGTTTCTACTCATTAAATGTATGCTGATGACACAGCAGAGCTCAGTACAACTATATAGTTTATGAATTCTGGGAAGCACAATTCTAGTTATGTTAGGTGTTGTGTGATTTCTAGACATAAAGATAAGATTTGATGAGATTATTTTTGTTCTGAATTCATGTGACCATGGATCTAAAAATCAAGAAAGCTTCAGTTTTACTCCCTGTATCGTTGCTGAGGTTTTGTGGGGAAGTTTCCACATTGTTTTACCCTTCTCCTTTGCAAATCTCTCCATTCCTTGCCTCTCATTTGGAGAGAGAAAGAGACCCAAAGCCAGGTTCCTCCCCAGTTTTTTAGTTCTTTCTTTCTTGTTCCTGACCCTTCAGTTGGGTGGGGGCCAAGGCCCAACAAGTGGACTAGCCATGGGGTCCCGGAGGAGTAAGTGACCATTCTTGTTTTACCTGGAAAGTTTCCTTCATTTTCTTTCTTTTTTTCAAAATAATGACCTATTTTATTTTTCCAGTGTTCCAAGATTCATTGTGCTCCTCACCCACTGCTCCATGCAATTCCTGCCCTTCATTTTCTAAAACACCGGAGCCCACAGAGGGGACTCACCTGCCTGAAGTCTCTTGAAGAATGAATGACAGGGCATCATGGTCTGGTTATCTTTCCACTGCTATTTTATAGAGAATTTGCCTCCAAGTCTTAACTCAAGTGTGGGAAGATTCTTTACTCAGTCCTGAGAGGTGACCTATACAAGATCTATGTTGTATTCCTTGTAACATGATTATTCATGTCTCTCTTATCTCTCTCCCTAATGAATTGGAAACTCGTGGAGGTAGAAAATGAAAACACTGCTTTTCCCAGATCAGAACCCTAATGGTACTGATAATTAAAAGTGGAGGATGGATGGATGGATGGATGGATGGGTGGATGGATGAATACAGCTATGAAGTACCTTGACTTTCCTTTCTAAGTTGTCTTGCCATATGTACATTGAAATAAGAACACAAAATCTTATGTGTATTTTGAGTTAACAAAATAACTCAGTTCACAATATTCCTTTATATAATAATTGCTGTAAGAACAAAGTTCAGTTCCAGAAATTCATTTTATAATCAACTTTTAAGTAATTGACCTATTGATGAGTTTAACAATAATCAATGACATATTCGTTTATTCAAAGTAACATAGAGCTTAAGGCAGAGGCTATTTTCTAACTTGGTAGATGTCCTAGTTTAACAAATCTACTATATTTGGTCTATTTCTACATGCATAACTCATTTTCTTGGCTTGGAATGGAAAGTTAATTGATGATTATTATAGAAATTTCTTTCCCCAAAAGGATTAGAAGCTATTTACTGCTAAATTATAATGCAAAATATAAGTATATGTGGCTCATAACCATGAGGTGTCTTTTGCTGCTTGTAGCATTGTCTTCCAACACTATAGACCCAGGGCACCAGATCAGAGATGTGTAAATGAATGGCATCAGAGCGAGAAGAAGTATTAAAAGAAAGCTTTCTGTATCCAGAGAAATAAGATGGGTTCAGGCAGGATAATGCACAATGATGCCCAGTGGGCACATAGAGAATAGACTTTCGCTGGGTCCATCTTGGCATTGTTCAGGGAATGGAGAATCATGGCTATGACACTCAAATTTTGGTAGTAATATTTGCAGGTAATTCTACATTATAAAAGTGCCTTTTTCATTAAGATTTAATCAACATCAGAATTTACCATTTACTAAATGCCCAAGAGAGTGAGTGCATGGCATCTGTCAAGCACCCAATGAGCAAGTGGGACTGAGCAAGCCCATCAAGACAATCTCTGTATCTTATGGTCAACTGGCTTTGAACTTTAACTACATCTATGAAGTCTTTTTTGCCGTGCAGCATAACATATTTATGGGTATAACATACAGGGTGAAGATCACGTGGACCAAAATTCTGTCTGCCACAGCACAAAACTATAAAGTGACAGAATCCAAATACCAGTTGAAGGCTAACTGTCTTCGAAGTCTACATCCATTACATTATATTATGAATGCTCTATTTATGGATTAAAATAAGAAAAACATATTAGAAAATAGCTTACTATCCCCACTGGGATATGAATAATTCATTGCTGTTGCCATGAAACTATCCGTGGTCCTTTCCTGAAATAAATGACTTTAGAATATAATCCAGAATAGATAAACCAAAATATTGAATTCAAAAGGGTAACTTTTTATGAGATTGGGCAAATTCCCAAAGATTTCTGGGCTTCAGAATGCTCATCTGAAATTCAAGATGATAGGATTATCATCCTTCCCAGAATCGCTGTGATGATGGCATGTAGTAAAGTGCATGAGACCATGCCTAGTGCATTGTGCTCAGTATTTTGCACACACAGCACTGTCCTTTACTTTGTCATAATGTTGACCATACTTTCTCTTACTGCACTTGTTTGATTATCCGGCTCTCTTTCTTGATTGTATGCCTCACAAGAACAAGGATCATGTGTTTTTTCATTGTGATATTTTTAGCTTCTGGTACTGAGCTTGGCACATGTGAAGGTACTCAGTAAGTGTTTGCTGAATAGATGAATGAATCATTTGGGATGAAATCTCTCAATTATTTCTAACATGGTGCAGGTCAGATAAGACACCCACGAAGGCCAATTTGGCCTATGGATATCCTACCTGTGAAGTTTGCCAAAGAGCATGACCATAACCATTTAGCAAGGAAATTTTTTCGGACGTGTGTTAATTAGTCTTCTGTGGAGTTCTAAAAGGCTCAATAAATACCCATAGTATGTCTAATTTGGGGCAATCTGGATGCTGGTGAAACTTTGACATTTTAATAATTGAGAAGATTTCAAACATTTCTCTCCCAAACTGAAAGAATTGTTTTATTTTTATCTCCTTATGAATTAAGAACCATTCTTCCTGTTTAAGAAAGTGCCAGTGTGCCTGGATATCCCTTTAGCTGTGGCTGTGAATACTTTGCTCTTTCTCGGGGTGTCTTTCTTCTGTTATTGACTCATAACACCAAGCCGCTGCCCTTGAAGGAGGACCAGAAGCTACTCAGAGGGAGTCACCTCAGTCAGTCCTTGGTGTCATGGCTCTGTGCCCCCCCCGGTTCTTCAAATGCAGTCTCATCACCCAGTATTTATCTTCATGGTATTTGGTACTTGGATATGATTTGAAAAGGAAACAAAATGACTTTAGTCCAGTCCATGCAGCATTAAAAAGATTGAAATTTAGTATAGGACTAGTGAGACACAGGCATCATTAGGACCAGGGCCAGAAGTTCTCTTTGAAAACATGTTAATTATAAAAAAAAATGTTGCTATAATTAAATACTTTCATCTCAATAACCCTAACACATTCCCGATATATGTATGTGCCCAACTATTTTAATAAAATTGCAGTGACTCTGTAGATAGACTGGTCAATCAGGAATTTAATCGAATAAAGATTTTTTTAAAAAACTCTAAAAGAGAAAAAATACTGTTGTAGCTTTAGTGTATTGTTTTTGAAGATGTGGTTTGGCGAAGAATGAGCACATGCAGAGAAGGGAGCCCTCTTACACTGTTGGTGGGAATGCAAGTTGGTGCAGCCGCTTTGGAAAACAATGTGGAGATTCCTTAAAAAATTAAAAATAGAGCTACCCTATGACCCTGCAATTGCACTACTGGGCATTTGCCCCAAAGATACACATGTAGTGAAAAGAAGGGCCATATATACCCCAATGTTCATAGCAGCAGTGGCCACAATCACCAAACTGGGGAAAGAGCCAAGGTGCCCTTCAACAGATGAATGGATAAAGAAGATGTGGTACATATATACAATGGAATATTACATCTCCATGAGACAGGATGAATGTCCAACTTTTGTAGCAACATGGACTGGATTGGAAGAGATTATGCTGAGTGAAATAAGCCAAGTAGAGAAAGTCAAGTATCACATGGTGTCACTTACTTGTGGTGCATAAGGGGTAACCTAGAGGACAGTAGGAGAAGGAAAGGAAATGGGAACTGGGGTAATCCAGAGAGAGAAACGAAACAACAGAGACTTTGGACACAGAAACAAACTGAGGGACTTGGAGGGAGGGGGTGGGGGGATGGGAGAGCCTGGTGGTGGGTACTGGGGACACCTATTGCATGGAGCACTGGGTGTGGGGCATGGGCAATGAATCTTGGAACACTGAAAAAAAATTAAAAAAAAGAAATTCAATGTTCAATTTTCAAAACCTAATAAATTATTGCCGCAAAAAAAGAAGGATGGACACATGAAGAGGGAAGGAAAATGCTGGTTTTAGAAACGAGATTTTGGGCAAAAGAGCAGGAGAAGGGAGGTGACTGGCGCTGCTATGGTGTGACAGCACGTTGGGGGTTCTGCTTCAATCACTTTGAGGTTCTTCTGTGAACTGGGTCCATGTTCGCTTTTGTGTTTGATGGTAAATAGCATCAGTGCTTTGAAAAATGGCTTTTCTCTTTCCTATTCATTGTCACCTGATTTCAGTGTTGTCTTTTCTGCTGGCCTTCCAAAAAGGTCCCTGCAGTTTTACTTTGTTAGGATGTTTTCAAATAAAAACTTCACATTTTAGAACATGGTTTCAGCATGGGCCCTGTGTAAATACTCCAGCTTCAACCTGGAGTCTGGAAGAATCAGACATAGTTAAGTACTCGGCAGAGAAGAACTGGGAAAAATAATCTGACCAGAGTGTAGTCTTACAGCTCATGGTGGGAGGGAAGGTTTGTAACCTCTGACATGAGGTCAGAAGAAACCTTCTGGTTTCTGCCTGAGTCTCTTAGTACCGATTTTTTTCGGGAAAGCTAGCCTCCCTGTCAAGAGACTATCCTGAGACTGCCATGTTGTGAGGAAGCCTAACCAGGAGCATCCCTTCTCACTGCCTCATTTACTGTGAGAGCTCCACATATGTACCTTTGTATATCTGGCCCAGACCTCTCCTCTGAGGCTCACCATCATGTACCCACATGTTAACTTCACATCTTTGCTTGAAAGTTCCATTGCACTGGTCCTTTTGACGACCCTGTGGAGTTCACTGCTTTTCTGTGTCCTATGCTGGCTATATGGTGTCCTGCAGCCCTTGTGATCAGTGTCATATCACAGCCGTAGGTCCCCCTTCTGTGAGCCCTGGGGCTGGGCGCAAGCTCCCAGACCTTCCTGTGATGCTCAGGAGCCCTGGTTACCAAAATGTTTGCAGGTTCTCTTCCTGTTGTGCTAATCTCTTTAGGTTGAGGGAGTTGCAACTGATAAATTAGAATGAGACCCACTGTTGCCATCAAATTTGAATATTGGGGAAGTGCCTTGTGAGTCCCTAAAGATGAACCTTTCAGCAAAGAAAAAAACAAACAAACCTGCTACACATGTGCCTTGGAGAAAAGCCATATAAATGAAGACCCCAGAAGCTTAACATCTGCTGACCCAGGACTGTCTTCCCACAGGGTCAGCTCCCTGGGGCAGGAGTGAAGCCGTCCATGTGCTGTTCGGGGTCAGGATTGGACTTGCTCTTTTGCCACTCTTGGAGAGCAAGAGGATTTGGGAGACCTCGGGCTGGGTGTGTCTGAGACTGAAGAAGAGGTAGGACGAGGGTCTTCTGGTTACTCTACAGCAGGAGTTTTCAGTCTTTTCTGCACATGGAGTTTTACTAAATACTAATAATGCTTGCATCTCACCCCCAGAGATTCTGATGGGACTCATCTCAGGGGCAGCTGGAGTACTGGGACTTTTCAAAGCTTTTGTGCAGTCAAAAGACAGTCTGTTGGGCAGCTCTTCAAATATCCTCCTCAGAGGTCCCCAGTTCCCCCTATGTGAAATGTAAATTTCAGATATATCAGGAACTTCAAAGCACAAACTTGAACTAAATAATGGAAATGCAGAATGGCTAACAGGTACATTTAAGCCCATGACGAAGAAAGGAAATAAGGCCACAAAAATATGAATATCAAGAGCCTTTTATACACATTTTCTCTCATGTATGAATGGCTATGTTTAAGGGAAGGAATGAATTGAGAACAATCAGGAAAAAATATTGTAATCTTGGGCTGCAGTGGGCAAGCTCATCTATAGAATTTTTGTGGTCTTTCCTCCCCGTAAATCCAGGCATAAGGTGAGTCCCTGTCCTGCCCCAAGTTGTCCCAGGCATTGCAAAGCCAGTAAAATCTTCTGAGATTCTGAGGCAAGTGGAGCCCTTTTGCCTCTGTGATGGAGATTCCTCCCAGGAGCATGTAACTATATAAAAGAAGAGATATAGCTTAACCTACATTTTGTGTTTTGTGTTTTAGACCCTCCGAAAGATATTCCACTGTAAATACTGATCCAGACATATACCACAGCCAATGCAGGGCTCGCCAGAGAATTATTTTTTTTAATTAATTAATTTATTTTATAGAGAAAGGGAAAGAAAGAGAGAGAAGGCACATGAGCAGGGAGAGGGGTAGGAAAGTGGCAGAGGGAGATGGAGAACCCTCAAGCAGATTAAACAAGGAGCCCAATGGGGGGCTTGATCCCAGGACCCTGAGGTCATGACCTAAGCCAACATCAAGAGTTGGCCACTTAACTGACTGAGCCACCCAGATGCCCTTCCAGTTAATTATTTTTAAGGTTCATGGAAAAGCATGGTATTTTTTATCCCCTCTGGATGAATTTCAGCTTGCCAATAGTTGATCTGGCTATTGAGAAAGAGTGAGTTGGATTAACTCACAAAAATAATAAATTAGAATATGAAGAAAAAAGGAAAAAGGAAGGGAGAGCATAAGCACAGCATGAACATTTTGATAAGAATTATTAATCCAATTTATCTATAAAGAAGAAAAAGAACCGGCAGTAGTGGAAATGGTGATAAGTTAGCACCGATGATAAGAAAGGAGGAAAAATGCACAATCTCCGTAGCAACTGGGAACCAAACAATAATCTCTGAGTAATATATGATCGGGTTGCCTTGGTTGCAGAATCAATGAGACACTGGGTCACTGTGAAAAGCTGCAGTTAGTCTGGAATTAAGAAATGTGGGCATTGTGAGTAGGTGTGGTATTGAATTGGTTTCCAGCTCTGGAAAGGGGCAGTTTGATGGGCAGGTGGGTGGCTTCATGTTTGGCATATGTGGCGTATTTAACTCTGTACGACATGCACAGAATACCATTGTTATGCTGACTACTTGGAATTCCAATGTTTCCTCTCTCATCATATTTCTGCTTTGACTGTTGTTGCTACTTTGACCTTCTAACCTAAAAATTTTACACCCCTTGAAAGCATTAAGGACCCTACATGTTAGATTTAATGAGAGGGTGTGTCAAGTGCTATATCAAAGCAGGTCATGACTTTATTAAGTTATGTAAGCTTGACTATTGTTGGCCTTGAGCACATTCAACCTTCCTGTCTCCTTGAGGTCAGGAATAATGTGGGAATTTTAATATGATTCCCTACGGTGGCTGATTCGAATTTCTGGAACCATAATTTGGGAAGAGGACAGGTTTCTGGTTGAAGACTGCTTCTTCTGTGTTATCTCCAGTGAAATGGCTTTTATGATGCATTTCGAATGCCAGCAGTTGTATCCTTTGAAAGCTTTTAGAGAGACCAGTTTATTAGCCTTGGCGCCCCTTGCTAAGTCAAGAACTGTGTAACATTTTGGCATGCAATCACAATGAAGGAAATCTACCAGCCTGGCGTCACCCTCATGTAACACACACTCATGTAACTTGTTCTTCTAAAGCCCTGCTGGCAATCTTTGAAAAGAAACCTATCTGATTAGTGGTTGTGCAACTCTGCAATTTCCTATGCTCTCCAGATCAGAAGCTGGAATGGAATGAACTGAAATAGACACCATTTTTTTTTTTGAGAGTCAGAGAGTTAATGAGTGCTTATCAAATGCTTATATAAATGGTAATTCAATGTGGCAGAGAGCCTCAGGACAGAAATTCATGGGCTGGTGATATTTAAAAGTCAAAACTTCTAGATTAGAATTTGGGTCATAAATATGTCATTATCTCAGTGCCCATTTCAAAAATTGTATGTAGTTTCATTTAAAAGTTTAGTCTAAGTGGGGCACCTGGGTGGCTTAGTTGGTTTACCTGTCTGACTTCTGATGTCGGCTCAGGTCATGATCTCGGGGTTGTGGGATCTAGCCCTGCCTCAGGGAGTCTGCTTGAGATTCTCTCTCCTTCCTCCTCTACCTTTGATCCTCCCTGCCCCTTCCTCTCTACCCTGCTATGAAATAATTAAAATAAAATAAAATAAAATAAAATAAAGTAAAATAAAATACTTTAGCCTAAGTTCCAATGACCTGATATATAATAAACTGTATGTGTGTTTCTGTCTCTACATGCATATTTACATATCCACACATATATATACATTCATGATATATAGACACACATACATAAAGGAATACAAATATAAAAGAATATCTACATCCTACAAACCTTTTATACCTACATCCTTTCTCTCTCTACATATGTTATATGTGTATATACATACATATGTGTATATTTTCCCCTCCTTTTTAAATTTTTATTTAGTGTGGGCCATAAACAATGAACCTTAGAACCCTGAAAAAATAAAATAAAATAAGTCTAAAAAAAATTATTTATTTATTTATTTGACAGAGGGAAACACAGCTAGAGAGGGAACACAAGCAGGGGGAGTGAGAGAGGGAGAAGCAGGCTTCCCGCCGAGCAGGGAGCCCGATGCGGAGCTCGATCCCGGGTCTCCAGGATCATGATCTGAGCCGAAGGCAGTCGCTTAACCAACTAAGCCACCCAGGTGCCCCTATTTTTCCCTTCTTATGTATGTTCTTTGCTTTAGGGAGAAAGCAGTCTTGATGTGTCTGGAGTAAGGAATATGTAGATACTTGTCAGCTAGTCCTAGGTCCAGGACTAAAATCTTTGCATGAGCCATGAGAGACTGCAACTAGAGATAGATTGCTCCTAGAAACAGCAGCCACTCAGCACTTCCATTGGAAAGAAACATTGAATTGTAAAGGCAACTGAAAAAGAAAAAATTGGCCTGTGGTGGTTGCTGAATCAATTTGCTGAAACTTCACAGTTACCTCTCCAAACTGGATTCTTGCTGGCATTGAGGAACACGTGGGTGAAAACCAGACAAGGAAGAATCTCAGCTTGGGTTTTTCTATGAAGATTAAGTCTTCTAGATGCTTTTAGTCCTGAGAAAGTAGCTTAAAAAGAAAACAGAATTGCACCAATATTCTTTTCCTCTTGTGGGACCCAAGGAATTTAACAAAAGCCCCTTACCCCGGGACAAGCAGAGCAAAACTAACTCCATTTCGTGCTCCACCCACCTTCTCATGTATGACCTACACGTGACCTGCTTGTTGCTTAAGACACTCCCCACCCTAGTCAAGCCGCTGAGCACACTCTTACTGGAAACTGGCTCAAATAGGAATGTGGAACCCCTAACCGCCAAAGAAAGTAAACCCCACCTTTTGCCTGCCAAGGGTCTGGTGGCTGTTGGTGGGGAGATGGTCGTGGCTTATGCCGATTGGCCAGGAGCCAGTGGGTCCAGTGGTGAGATGTGGTCAGCTTACTTGGACTTCAGTGATGCCCTTCTGTAGTCTCGTTGGCTAACTCAGGGGTGGGCGAGGCCAGGGTTGGGCAATATTCTTACATTTGCGAGCAGTTTTTCTGGGGAGGGGTCAGGCACCTGAGCACCAATTCTGACCAGAGTGATAGGCTGGTTCAAACAGTTACTATAGGGTAAATTGTAATTCAATTGGCCACCTGGACTGACATGACTATGCTACTTTCTGTGTGTGTTACAATCACATTGGCCACTGGCCCCTATAACACTGCTACACCTCTGAACTTCGGGGTCCAAGTTCCTGCTCCCCTGTGTGGGGTATACTTGGGCCCAAGCTCGAACTTGCAAATAAACACTCGTGCATTTGCATCAGTACCGGCTCCTTGGTGGTCTCTCGGATTCAAAATAGGGGGCATTACATTCCCTCCCTCCCTTCTTCCCTTCCTCCCTCCCTCCCTCCTTCACTCCTTCCTTTCTTCTGTCCCTCCTGCCTCCCTCCTTCCCTCTCCCCCCCTTCTCTTTTTCTCTCAAATATTTCTTCTCTTGGAGTTGGAGGATGTTTAAGGTTCTGATATTTACTGCTATCTCTTCACCACGACATTTGCCTCTCTCTTCCTTCTCACCTCTTATGTTAGTCATTTGTTATAATGGTCTCTTGGTGTCTAGCTTTAAGAGGGCTCCGGTGATGCTCGGTAACTGTTCCCTTCCTTTCAGGATAAGGAACGTCTGTAGGGCCATCTGGGGAAAGGTGGGCTGTTTGCTTCCTCCTCAGCAGCAAACATGTATTTTTCTAGTACTCTGCCATTTCGGTAACTCATCACTGTTCCCTCATTTATTCTGCTCCCACTGCTGCCTGCTGACCAAGTCTTTGAATCTTGAGTTGAAAGTTCCCAAGCAAGGTCTGATCCTGTTAACTAGCCACCACCCGACCCGTGTCCCTAGTGACAGACTTGAAGGGATATTTGCCATCGATGAGACTTCTATCCCTGTCTAACCCAGATGGGATCAGGGTGTGGGGCCACGTGGTGCAGGAGAAAATCACCTCTGAGCAAGGAAGTACCTCATGCCCTGAGACCAGGTTTCTCTCAGGAGAGTCTGGGCATTTCTCTGGACTGTGACTGACCCCAGCCCTACAGAGGATATGACAGTCTTGCCTCACAGGGTGCTTGTAAGGATAGAAAGAGAATGCCAAGTACTCCTCATGTGAGGACTTAGCAGAGCAACGAGCTTCTGCCTACCCTACCATCTTTGGACTGGAGCTTGTGGACAATGGTCACTTTCTCAGATTTTTAGGTTCTCACTTTTTTTTTTTTTTTGGTCTTTGCTTTCTTTATTAGTGCGTGACAAGAGTGATGCCGACAAGTCATATTTAGGATACAAAAGCAAAATAATATATTCTATCTTTGGATGATGATGAGACAATGATGATCATGGCTGGCAATATTGAATGCTTATTCAATATTGTGCTAAGGACTTTGCGTGACTTGTTGGTTTCGTCTTCACCTTGCTACTGTGAAATGGTTCTGGTTTTGTCCCTATTATATCGAGCATGTGCTGAGACTCTCAGGAAGGTTAGATGGCATTCCTAAAGTCACATGGTTTGTGGATCTGGGTTTGAATTTCATGGCAGAGGGGAAACTTTAAACGGTGAGTAGGTTGAATTTTTAGTTCCTGGAAAGTTGTTTTCGTGACTGTGTTACTGTTAGAGAATTGAATTATCACCTGGTTTGCAGGTTTATAATTGCACTTGCCCAAAGTGGCCAGCAGGGGGGTGAAGGTGGAACTGCCTTTTAAAGATTGCAGGCCAACCAATGTAAATGTTTAAAATGTCAGTCAAATCAGTGTTTAACTGAGACAAGAGTACTTAGGACAAGTGCTCTTTTGAGTGTATACAAATAATAGAGAGGTTGGTAAAGTTATATTTAAGAAATTAGTCAGAAAATACAGCCTGTAAGCTGTACCTCTCTTAATGGTGGTCATAGAAACAGAGGCTCTGAATTTATTGCTAATTTGCATTAATTTATATTCAAGTCGCAGTCCGTGTTTTCTTTTTAGAAATGTGATGTAGGACCATTGCAACCAGCACATCTGATGCCTTGTTTGTAAATAATTTTAAATATGGAGTAATTTTGAATAAATACCTTATTTTCATTATTTGATTCTGTCATCAGTGATATAAATATACTTCTGATTTCAATGTCTGGAGCTTCTGCTTTAAGGATAGATGTGAACACTTATCCTACTACCTTGTCCCACTTTTTTTTTTTTAAGAAAAAAAGCAGAATCTAATTTATTTTCTCTCATCTTTACTTACTACCAAGGTACTGATGATTATTCTGAATAAGACGATGAATTTGTCACTAGTTCTTCTCTTCAAGAAAGTCAAGGGGTGTGGGACATTTGGATATTTTTGAGGATATTTGAAATGTACATTTTCATATTTTGGGTCACAGCTTTCTCAGCTTTCACTAAAAGAAAACCACAGAACATTCCCTACATTTAGTAACTTATAGCAAAGAGATAAAAGAGGCATCAGCCTAAAAGTTATGGAAATAGACAAGGAATGAACTTTCTATTATGGCTCAGTGTAGATAATTAACATCAAAAAGACAAGGGACAGCAGTGGAGTTTTTATAATATTAAAATATGATCAGTGTGAAATATCGTCATGCATCTTCTTATAATAATGTGCAAGCATTATAAATTAAACCCATAAAGTTGGAGAAGTAGAATGCATATATACCTGTGTACTTAGGTGAGTATTGCCTGTGGAGTGAATGAATGAAACTTGGAGACAGCACAGATTGTGTTTCATTGCAGATTTCTCTACTTGGAGTGATTCCTAGCTTTGCCTTCACAGCCTATGACCTTAACTTCTCTGGGCTTTTTTCTTTTCTTTTCTTTCCTTTTTTTTTTTTAGATTTATTTATTTATTTGAGAGGAAGGAGGAGTAGAGGGAAAGGGAAAGAGAATCGCAAGCAGACTCCTTGTTGAGTGCAGAGCTTGACTTGGGGCTCGATCCCATGCCCTGATATCATGGCCTGAGCTGAAATCAAGAGTTGGGCTCTTCAAACCAGCTGAGCCCCTCAGGTGCCCCTGTTTTTATCTTATATATAGACTATGGATCAAAATGGTACCTACCTCATAGCATTGACCTGCGGATTCATAGTTTACTCTACAAACATTTAGACGGTCTCTGGTACACAGTAATCTTAGAAGTGTTAGCTCTTGTTACAGGTTTGGTTTTCATCCTTGTTCTGGAAGGAATGAAGATGAAGTTCGTAATAATAGGATAAATCTATTTGAAATGATGCAAAACACTGAAGCATCCCAAGGAGAAACTTAGGAAAGGGGTCGAACCCCAGTGAATTAGTAAAACTATCCCACACCCAGAATGAGAGTGGCCTAAGAGCAGAACACTAAAGGTCACGTTGCCTGCTCCCTCTCCCCACAGTTCGTTATGATGACTTGAAGTGGTGGGTTGAGAAGGTGATGAGGCCAGTGGGAGCTGAAGGGGGGAGCGAGATGGGACCGGGCGAGCTCGCCAAGTGTTCAGGAGCTGTGTGTGGGTCATGTTGCCTTCCTCACCTAGTGCGAGCTCATGCACCCACACTTGCTGATTGAGCCCAGTTCACTTCTGGAAGAATCCAGAGAGACCCAGAAAGAGAGACAGAGAGACAGAGAGAGAGAACTTACCCCTCCGTTTTGGCCAGGACATAGGCATACGTGCTTCTATCAACCGAGGCCAAAGGTTCAGCCAAGCACAGCCGGGACATCCTGCCACAGCTGCCCAACGAGTCCTTTATCCTGTGAGGTGTAACCAGTTTACTAAAATTTCCCCTTCCTTGACAAAAGCCTTTGTTAAATGCTCCTGACCATGTGTATGCGATGCCCTTTATTATGGGCCTTTAATTTTTATCACTAAGTAACAGTTTTTATCATCCATAAAGAATTTCTGCACCACTACCTTCAAATTCCCAAAGGATCTTATCTAATTCTACAGTTTATTCTCCCTGACGGAATTCACTAATCAGTAGAATCTGTGAGTCCCATGAATCATCTTAGCAGTGTTTAGTACGCCCTGACATCACGTATCAAATGTGGGATTGATAGTTGAAGGAGCCTAAAAAATAAAGCATTTTACATACACTATCACACTAAGATTTAGAAGCCTCCTCTAGGGTACATTTCATTAGTATTTTACACATGAGAAAATTGAAATTTAGAGAGATAAGTAACTTTTCCCCGATTAACCTCCTAAGGGTTGGTTGAGCTGGAATTTCAAGCAGATCTGACTCCAGAATCAGAATTGTTCCGTGTGTGTGTGTGTGTGTGTGTGTGTGTGTGTGTGTGTGTTTCTCTCTAATGTGTAGGCACTCCTTCTCTTAATGTGAGGAAATGATTTGATGCCCTTTTGAAATTTAGTTCCGTGGAAAAGAGAGGCAGTCAACAATCAAAATGGCCAGGCTATAATTAGCTGGCAATCAGACATTCTGAAGGAATTGAGTGCCAAGGTTGGGAGAGTTAAACTGTTGGCCTGGGTCACAATGGACAAGCAGATTTAACCCCTGACCTTGGTTTAAGTGGAGTGCCCCTTGAGCCAACATGGCTTTCTTCCCAGAACTGGGCATCAGATTTTCACAGGAGCAAGCAAGGAGGATGGGACAGCAGTGTGCTGGAAATGGGACAGCATCAGCGAAAAGAAGGAACCCAGATATGACTGGGATTAGATGGTCTCTTGATGTTGTTAAATTCTATATTATAGATTAAGGTGCTCATAAAATAACTAAAGAAACCTACCAGGTTCTCAGTTTCCATAAGATCTCAGTTATGCAAATGAACACAGAGCCAAACCTGAATGAGTTCAAGTGGGGTGCACTGGATATCAGGCTGAGGGAAGACATACAGTTAAACAATGATGGAAAATATGACCCTATTTCTGCAGCAAAAACGCCCCCTCTCAGCTGCAAATAATCGTGACTGAGAAGTAGGAAAGAATATAAAACAGGGTGGGGTCACTTTTTTTAAAAAAAGATTTTATCTATGTATTTGACAGAGAGAGACACAGCTAGAGAGGAAACACAAGCAGGGGGAGTGAGAGAGGGAGAAGCAGGCTTTCCACCGATCCTGGGATTCCAGGATCATGACCTGAGCCAAAGGCAGACTCTTAGGGACTGAGCCACCCAGGTGCCCCAGGGTGGGGTCGTTTTTGACATTTGATAGGTTTTAGAACATTTTTGCTTGCTTTGACCATGTCATTCTGCTTTTACTTAAAGGCAAGTTTTGATAAAAGTATCTGTAAACATGGGGGTGAAAATGAAAGCATGAACTTTTAATTTCCACTTGCATGGATGTGGGTCCCAAGAAAACGGAGCCTGAGAGTGACTGCTAGTCATGAGCACAGCTGTGGTTCTCCATTCCAGACCCCCTGAAAATCCCAGGACCGCCCTTGAGATTTTATGTAGGCAAGTTGTTTAATGAGCTATTTCGTGGTCTAAGAGTTTATTCCTTGGAGCACAGAGGGACTCCAGTACTCATCCTATGAGCTCACAGAAAAGATAAATACATTTATATTTAATGAAAATGAGGGGATATATGAGAAAGGTTGGCATCAGCTAATTTGTCATCTTAAGTCAAAATACATGAACATATCCAGAATGCCAAAAATGGAACGATTGTCTCTCTTCTCCAGATGTATCAAAGTCATGAACAAAGACAGTGGTGATGGGGAGAGGCTGTCCAACCTGCAAAGACACCGAAGACACATAATAATCAAATGCATCATGTGAACTTTGGCCCTTGGGTTAGGAAAAAGACAAAGTATAGAAGATATTCAGTGGGACAATTGAAAATAATTGAAATATGGGCTTTTTGCTTCATGTTACCTACTCATTAAATTTCTTAAGTGTGACATTGATGTGGTTACAGAGAAGAACACCCTTTTTTTTGGGACATAATGTTAAATTATTTGAAGGTGAGAGCTAAGGATGACTGCAACTTGCGGTCAGTCATTCTGATTGAGATACAGAGATAAAGACAATAGAAGATGTTATCGGTGAATGGAAAGAATGGGATACAGGCATTTCTTGGTGCCATTTTGGGGGGGGGGGAGTTTGTAAAGTTTGACAATTTTCCAAAAATAAAAATTTGGGAAAACATGATCCTGACTTCTTTTCTGGAATGCCCTGTGCAGAACTCATCTCACAAATGAGAAATAGTCACCTTCTGAGTGACCTCCACATGCAGATGTCTTCTTGAGATGAGATTTGTTTCTCTCTCTTTTAATCATTGCAGAAAATTATTTTGGACAGTGCTGACATTGCTTGGGTCCTTCTCCTTCCATCCATCCTCCTCCTCCTTCTCTTCCTCCTTCTTTTTAATTTTTTTTTAAAAATTCTATTTTGCTTTTCCCAGAATGGTGCCTCGGTTGTGTACACCCTGAAAACACTGTTATAATAAAAAAACTGAATTCTATCTTACATAAATGTCATTTATTATATGAATCACATTAGGCACGTTCTTTTACATTTGGGAGGGTATTAACTTCCTCAACTCCAAAGTGCCCATTTGTGAAAACTTGATCTTCAAAAGTTTCCTCTCCGGTGATTGGTGTGTTTCCGGTGCCTCGCGCTCCTGCTCTTCTCGGGATTGGCCACAAGATGGCAGTGTTTCAGAACATTGTTTTGGTTGGAAGGAGGTTGTGCGTGTGGCTGAAAGGCTGAAGAGGGGGCATCCATGGCAGAAGGTTGGCAGATCTACGCGTTCATCATCCAAGAGAGTTGAAACAAAGACTTGGAAGTTGAATTGGGGAAAAGACAATATGTTGTCCTTTGTCTAGAGCTCAACCAGTTCATATAGCAGTAATCCCATGAATTCCACAAAGTTTTCTCTTACCTGCCCCATTTTTCTTTAAACCATTTTCCTCTAGCTGTTTATGTTGTCATGTATCAATGCCAGGGCTTCACCTAGCGTTCCTCTCCGTTCACCCACGATCCATTACATTCACCACCTAAGCAGCGTAGACCACCTTCAACTCTTTTTTGGGGCATGGATTCTGAACACAACCACCAGTGAATAGGGCTCCTTCCTATGGGTATCCACAGAATCATGGATGTGTGAGTGTTTCCACGACATTTCCGTTAACCTTCAAAATCAAAGAAGAAAACATTTCTCACTTACAACCTTTATGTAGGATATGATCCGTAATAGGCACAGTCTTTAATTTCAGGTTTTCATAGTCCATGAGGAGCTAATGATCGAACTGTTTGATTCTTATGTGACTGTGGCAAAGCAGACCAAGATCATTTTTGTCCAGGGTCCAGTGCAGACTCAGTAAATTCCAGAGGAACCTAATAGAAATAAAACTTGATGGCTCTGCAGTTATCTTTGGATGAGCTTCAAACTGAGGCCGTAGATCACTGTAAATGTCTAGGAGAGTTCATCATTGGTGAAGCCAAACCCAAAGCTTATGAAGAGGTGAGGAAGCTGCCATGGGACCCTCTCCGCGAGTGTGGTCCCCTTGCTCCATAAATCTCTTGTAGGCTTGTCTCCGGTGTGGGCTCTTTGGCAGGGGCCCTTCTTAAATCTGCAGGGTAAGCTCAGTGTCTGGAGAAGGATCCCTTGGGTTATTTTCCTCTGACAACCCCCAGATAAGTTCTTTCCCAAAATGGACAGACGTTTGAGCAAATACGCTTAATGGATTATCTTGTTAGAGCAACATAACTTTTGAATCATCCAGGGCTGAATGAAGTACAAACGTTTGTCTTTCACAAGGTGAACCCACAAACTGAATTAAGCTCTAACTCATTTGTCAGGTGAACTGGCAAAATTTACTTTCCCCTGTGGAAGGCTACAGTGATGTGCATAGACAAGCTCATGCCTGGACTGGTATCCGTGAACCTAAGTAATTGCAATCTGCCTCAGAGCTTAGGGTATATTTTTCTATTTCAAAATTATAGATTACCTTTGGTTTCCGGCTTTCTAAAATCTCTGTGGATTAGTTGTGAACTGTGGATGAATTATCATGAAGTTTATTATTTTGCTTATATATGCCCAAAGTCAAGACTTTGCTTTCAGCAGCAAGGAACACTATTGTTACCAAGACTTGATTCCTAGGTTTGCATTGATTATAGGTTTGTTGTTCCTCAAGCTGAAACTCACTTTATCATTCTGCAACGTGATGACTAGAACTAAAGTTTTCATAACTGTTCTTATCTTTTCCAATTGTCCTGTAAAACTTGAACGAAAAGAGCATACCAGAAGACTCTAGAAATGATTTAAGCTATTCTTGACCAGTTGCGTGAAGTTACCTCAATTTCTAACATCTGTTCCTTTTGGTATGTTAGCAAATTGCAGTGTTGTGGATCATTAGGGTAGAAACTGTTCAGAGCATCCCATTTAGTCTTAAAATGACTCCAGAGTCTGCAAGATTTCAGGATTCCAACATTTAACAATTGCTGGTGATAACTATGCTTTCAGAAAGAAAGATTTCAAGACAATAGCTTAGGTGAGAAAATATCCTTTATTATGATTCGAAGAATGTAAAATACAAGATAGTGCAAATATTAGATGAATCTGAGTTATCTTCTTTGCAGTGGGTATTCAACACAAATTCTCTACCGAGATTAGTTCTGTGTTGGAGATTGAATGATAACTACCTGACTACTTTCAATCCATAGGTCCCCACACTGTCAGATATGTTACCATCTTCGTCTCTTTTTAACCTGCCCTTGTACAGCCATGCCTCCCTCACAACTCTGGAAATACAAGAGGGAATGTGACAATGTCTGTAATGCAGTAACAGAGGGCCAGAAAAACATCATGGACGAGATAATTTTTCCAAATGGGGTTACCGAGACTCTGTTTCTGGATGACAATTCATTTGATCGAGACCTTGAAGGAGAGGCAATACTTTAAAAGGCACTTTGGGGAAAGTGGACTGCTAGTCAGGAGGGGCAGTGAGAGCCTAAAAGTGGAGATGGGAAAAATGGGTGGCAGCTTTTGATCAATGCGGGGTGGCCTGTTGCACGTGGGTTAAAGTGTGCGTGTGTCTGGAGCACAGAACAGAAGACAACCTGAGAAGCTGAGGGTAGAGCAAGGGTGGCCTGGAGTGCTCTACTGAGGGGTCTGGAGGCACTAAGAACCACTGTCAACATTGGAAAATTGAGTGCCGGAAGTCTCCTTGAGTAGTCAGTAATAACGTGCTTGCTGTGCGCCCACACTGTTCTACTACTTCTCATATGTGAATACATTGCATTTTCTCCCCCTGCCCATGGACTCAATAGACTTGCCCCCATTTAGGTGGAAACAGAGATCTGAGCAATTTCCTCAAGCCAGAACCCACACCCAAGCAGCCTGGCTCGACACAGTTACACTCTTTGGGGGCTGGATTGGCATGGAAAGAGACCAGAGGGAAGGAAAAGGTGCTACAGTAACAGCAAGAGACAAGAGGGAATCAGACTAGCACAGGGGAGTGCAAGGGGCAGAGGCAGAGGTGAGGGGCAGATGCAAAAGACCCTGCAGAGGGAACAGTGGTGCCCCTGGCCTTGGTAGAGAAGTGGAGGTTGACTATCCACTCATCATGGCTTCCAATCTCGGCACGGTCCTCTTAACCCCTCCCAAAATGCTACTCACCGCTGCTTTACTGCTTCACTCCGTGCTCCAGGTAAGGTCTCACCTGGGTAGAGTCAAGGAAGGATGCTACTCACCGCATTCTAAACACATGACATTTGGGTTGATGTGTCACTATTCTAGAAGCTGTGTCACCTGGTTTGATCACCTTCTAAGTCTGTTCCCATGATGACGTGACAGGTTTAGAGAGACTCACTGGTCACTCTTCTTAAGCCGAAGGACAGACCTTATATATATTCTGGAAGTTTAATGTTTCTAGAAAAGACCTAGAGACCAGAATAGAATGCAAATGGCATCTCATTCACTTTGGGAACTTTCTACATCGGCTTTGGACTATCAGTTTGCAATGTGTGGTTTATTAATGACGCAGAGCAATCCATCTTTTTTCCCTGCCAAGTCTTGCTTTCATGGGATGCTTGGCTAGGAAAGGCCTCTCTCAAGCTAGAAATTATTATGACAGAACTTCTTGCTGAGAATGTTGAAGCATGATATTAGTGGGGCGCCTCAATTTATCAAATTTGCCTTATTAAGGGAATTGATATCATCATAACAACATTGATGATGGCATATCCTGGATTTATAAAGGACCTTTCCACTACTAACTCATTGGGAACCACCAGAGGAAGACAGAAAACTCAGTAATTTAAATAAATTTGACACAGGAATTTCTATACTTATCTTGAGTCAGCCATGTAAAGAAAAAGCAGAAGATGCCATGATATTAATATAGTTATTGCACAATGAACTGAGAAGAGGCTATAGCTCACTAAGCTTGTAGAAGCTATAGTCTAAGAAGAATGGTTTCAAGAATATCTGGCTGGGCACCCTGTCATGGAAAATTGAGAGGAAACCATAGGTTTGGGGTTTGTGGCATGTGGCACTGGAGTGGCCTGGTTGGGGTTCATTCCAACATGAAGAAAATCTTTATTTATTTAGTGTCTGTTGATATCCATGCTTATTCCAATAGGGCAAAACCTATCCATGCCCTAAGAGTTAGATATCTTTACCTCAGAGAGACAGAGCAATTGTCCAAAATCCATGAAACTGGTAAAGGATGAAGCAAAGCCTCTGAGCCAGGTCTGCTGACTTGATACCTGAGCCTTTCCCTCAAGGGGCTGAAGGTAGCAGCCAGTCTCAGTAGCTCCGCAGGGTCTCTACCTGTGGAACAGTCTCTGTCAATCATTTGAACACAACTGCTTGTCAATGATACAGAAACAACCTCCCTTTTAGACATGGTGCCATTTTTCTTTCTCTTCTGAAGAATATTTACATAGAAGCACCTTTCTTTCTTTCTTTTTTTTTGACTTTAAATTTATTTTATTTTTTCAATGCTCCAAGATTCATTGCCCATGCCCCACACCCAGTGCTCCATGCAATAGGTGCCCTCAGTACCCACCACCAGGCTCTCCCATCCTCCCGCCCCCTCCCTCCAAGTCCCTCAGTTTGTTTCTATGTCCAAAGTCTCTCTTGTTTTGTTTCTCTCCCTGAATTACCCTACTTCCCATTTACTTTCCTTCTCCCACTGTCTTCTATATTACCCCTTATGCACCACAAGTAAGTGAAACCATGTGATACTTGACTTTCTCTACTTGGCTTATTTCACTCAGCATAATCTCTTCCAATCCAGTCCATGTTGCTACAAAAGTTGGATATTCATCCTTTCTGATGGAGGCATAGTATTCCATTGTATATATGTACCACACCTGCTTTATTCATTCATCTGTTGATGGGCACCTTGGCTTTTCCACAGTTTGGCGATTGTGGCCATGGCTGCGATGAACATTGGAGTACATATGGCCCTTCTTTTCACTACATCTGTATCTTTGGGGTGAATGCCCAGTAGTGCAATTGCAGGGTCATAGGGTAGTTCTATTTTTAATTTTTTAAGGAATCTCCACACTGTTTCCCAAAGCAGCTGCACCAACTTGCATTCCCACCAACAGTGCAAGAGGGTTCCCCTTTCTCCGCAGCCTCTCCAACATGTGTTGTTTCCTGACTTGTTAATCTTGGCCATTCTGATTGGTGTAAGGTGGTATCTCAGTGTGGTTTTGATTTGAATTTCCCTGATAGCTAGTGGCGATGAACATTTTTTTCATGTGTCTGTTAGTCATTTTTATATCTTCTATGGACAAGTTCCTTTTCATGTCTCTTGCCCATTTTTTGATGTGTTCATCTTCTTTTTGGGTGTTGAGTTTGAGTAGTTCTTTATAGATCTTGGATATCAGCCCTTTGTCTGTAGTGTCATTTGCAAATATCCTCTCCCATTCCGTGGGCTGCCTCTTTGTTTTGTTGACTGTTTCCTTTGCTGTATATAAGCTTTTTATTTTGATGAAGTCCCCAAAGTTCACTTTTGCTTTTGTCTCCTTTGCCTTTGGAGACGTGTCTTGAAAGAAGTTGCTATGGCCGATGTCAAAGAGGTTACTGCCTATGTTCTTTTCCAGGATTTTGATGGATTCCTGCCTCACATTGAGGTCTTTCATCCATTTTGAGTTTGCCTTTGTGTGTGGTGTAAAAGAATGGTCTAGTTTTATTCTTCTATAGGTAGCTGTCCAATTTTCCCAGCACCAGTTATTGAAGAGACCGTCTTTTTACCACTGGATATTTTTTCCTGCTTTGTTGAAGATGATTTGACCATAGATTTGTGGGTCCATATCTGGACTCTCTACTCTGTTCCATTGGTCTATTTGTCTGTTTTTGTGCCAGTACCATGCTGTCTTGGTGATCACAGCTTTGTAATAAAGCCTGAAGTCAGGTAACGAGATGTCCCCAGCTTTGCTTTTCTTCTTCAGCAATTCCTTAGTGATTCAGGGTCTTTTTTGGTTCCATATAAATTTTAGGATTGTTTGTTCCAATGCTTTGAAGAATGTTGGTGGAATTTTGATCAGAATGGCATTGAAAGTATAGATTGCTCTGGGCAGTATAGACATTTTAACAATGTTTATTCTTCCAATCCATGAGCATGGAATGCTCTTCCATCTTTTTGTGTCTTCTTCAATTTCTTTCATGAGTGTTCTGTAGTTCCTCAAGTACAGATCCTTGACTTCTTTGGTTAGGTTTATTCCTAAGAATCTTATGGTTTTTGATGCTATAGTAATCAGAATCAATTCTTTGATTTCCCTTTCTATATTTTCATTAAAAACACCTTTGTTTCTTAAGAGTTTGTTTTTCTCCTCTTTTTGTGAGCTATCCTCCCTTTGAAAATAGTCACTTTTGTCTCAAAGCCTTGAAAGTTAGGTCCAGACTGTTCTGCCCATAACCATATAGGTTCGTTGCTCGCAAGACATGTCACTTCACAGTTAACATAAACTGAAGGCTCTGAGCTAAATAGACAAGATTTTCATGTAATTGGAACATACAATGTGCACAAACAATAACTTTTGCTGATTAATTTTGCACTGATGAATTGAATTCTCTCAACTTCTTCCTGAAGGGCCACTGCTAACCTTCTAACATGGGCTGATGGCTACGAAACGATCTTGTCAAAAGATTCCTTGAAAGATCTTGCATCCTGACAAACTGTAAAGGATCTTTTAAAGAACCTCTTTAAGGGACCGTGTATCCTGACAAATTATGTAAGGATTCTTAATAACGTTAAGCATAATTACAGCTAAATTTTGAGCCCTTGCTTTAAGGTACACACTGCATTAAGGACTTGGTAAGCATTAGAAGGCTGAAGCTGAATTGTTAATTAGTACGGTAGCTATAGGTAGGTTTTATTGTTTGCATTTTACACACAAAGAACTTAGGTAGAGGAGGGGCTCGACAGGCTGGCCTGGGACAGCTAGGCAGTAAAGTGGCCGGACAAGGATCTGAACTCTGGGAATCAGACACTATTGGTTGTGGGTAGCATCCGTGGTGAAGCTATCATCCATGGTGATCCCATTGGTTATTCATCTGTGAAAGTCAAATTTTTATAAAAAATGGATAAAGAACCGAAGAGTAAGAAATTCCACTGGACAAGCAAAATTTTCCCACAATGGACTTCTTTTCCTCACCGTGTCAATTGTAAAAGAAATGAGTCTGATTTTTTTCGTAGGGGGATGCTCTTCTTCATGAAAGGGTAGAGGTGTGAACTCTAGAACATTATTTATTTTCATGGTAGCTTCAGTAGTATCAATCCTCAGCAAATTGGCTGACATAGCGCCTCCTTTAAGCTATCTCTGTCCTGGGCAAAGCTCATTCAATGATGTGACAGAATCAAGAGCTGATGGGATTCAGTAGAGAGACAAGTTGTTCTCCTAAGATGTCCTCTTAAAGGAACAACAGCCTTTTCACTGCAGAAGAAAGAGTTCTTTCTTTAAAGAGCTGCTACAGTTAGTAAGTGTTCTTGAGTTCAAGTGGGCTGTCTCATTAGGGGTGTGTTTCTGTATATACACATAATGATGCAGGAGTCCTTTCAAAATGGAAATGTAACTTGAACTTGCAATGAACTGAAACAATAAAGCAAACTGATGTAAATAATATTAACCTACTGACTTTTTTTTTTTTAGGAAGAACAGAATGATGATCTCTTCTAGTTCATATTTTTCACTGAAAAACGCCTCAGAATTAATCACCGGCATAAAACTGAGGTCTTTACTAACATTGTTTTCAACATGGCTAGATTAGATTTGGTCTTTTTCTTATTGTCTCTAACATTTCAAAGAATGCTGTATATTTTAACTTTCATGAAAACTCCCTTTAATAAAAACAAAAGTAATAATTAGCAGTCTCAATAGGTCTGTTGCCAAGTCCCTGTGGCTCTTTCCTGCTTATATGTCCTCAAGAATAGGCGTCATATACAAGCAAGTCTTTTCAAGATGTTTTCTGTCCACCAAGTACCTTATCACTGGTTTAGGATTATGAATATCCAAAATTTTTTATTATGATGATAGAAGATCAATGTATTAAATATGTCTCTTAAAGGTGAAATATACTTTGGAATAACAACCACTTTTTTTTTTTTAAAGATTTTATTTATTTGACAGAGAGAAACACAGCCAGAGGGGGAACACAAGCAGGGGAGTGAGAGAGGGAGAAGCAGGCTTCCCGCAGAGCAGGGAGCCCGATGCTGGATGATCCCAGGTCTCCAGGGTCATGACCTGAGCCGAAGGCAGTCGCTTAGCCAACTGAGCCACCCAGGCGCCCCAACAACCACTTTTTAAAAAGGTTTATTTATTGGGCGCCTGGGTGGCTCAGTGGGTTAAAGCCTCTGCCTTTGGCTCAGGTCATGATCTCAGGGTCCTGGGATCGAGGCCCGCATTGGGCTCTCTGCTTGGCAGGGATCCTTCTTCCTCCTCTCTCTCTGCCTGCCTCTCTGCCTACTTGTGATCTCTCTGTGTCAAATAAATAACTAAAATCTTAAGAAAACAATTTATTTATCATTTGAGCAAGAGAGAGAGAGTGCACACATGCGAGCATATGGAAGAGCAGAGAGAGAGGGAGGGAGAGAATCTCAAGCAGACTCCCGGCTGAGCAAGGAGCCAGATGTGGGGCTCAATCCCAAGACGCTGAGATCATAACCTGAGCTGAAACCAAGAGTTGGACACTTTACCGACTGAGCCACCCAGGTGCACAGAGCACAGAGTAAGAGACTTTTTTTTTTTTTTTTTAGTAAGAGGCTTTTTAATTGGATACTTTGATAGTTTATGTCAGAAGTTTTGTTATCCCTTTGGTCTTAAGATGGCTGGATGTGCGTGTGTGTGTGTGTGTGTGCGTGTGTACTCACACGCATGTGCAGGCATAAGTGTGTATGAATGTTCTGGCTCAGAAAGTACCTGACCCCTCACAGCAGAATATTGATAGAGGCCCTCACTTTCCCGGTTGCGTGGTGCATGGTTGGCGCCTGATAGTGAGACCCCCTTAAAACGCTGGTCCTCTGTGTCTCTCTTCCCACACGCTAGTCCTGGCCTTGCTGCAGATTCTCTGACAGAAAGGGGTGCAGGGTGGACGAAATGCTGGCTTAGTTGTCTGTCCCCTGGTGTAGAGGGAGGCCTGTGACTCATCCCTGGGTGAGGTCTGTGAGACCCCGGAGCTGTGGCAGGGCACAAACCTCTCCCAAGATACTGAAAATGAAAGAAACCAAAGCAGAGTTGCAAAATTTATGATGAGTTTAAAAGGCTTGTAATTTAACTCACTGGTGCTTCAAATATACCCTCCCAAATACAATGTATTATAATTGTGTTTTTCAAAAGTAATCATATAATTTATAAATATATGAATTCATTGCACACTCTAAGTGACATAGTTTACTAATTGGGTTTATGTTTCAAGCTGTCATGTTTAATCTTTCAAACTTGCCAGTGTATCTTTCTGGTTGTATGCAATCTAGTTGTTTGTTGATTAGGCCAAGAGTCTACATTTGAGCCTCTCCATCCATGTGGGACTTATGGCAAGTGCCCAATTAGCTCCTTACCTCTTCTGCATAGATCCCATGTTGGAGGGTGTAAATGCCAACCAGCGAAGGGCAAAGTCAGTGACGAGCAATGGACACCTCATCCCGACAACATCTCGATGAGAAGGGCTCTGCAGAAAAGCAATGCCACGGGGACTCCTGAGAAGCAGCAGCAGAAGGAAACTCCAAGTGGAGTTTAACTTTAAGGTGAGAGAGACTGACTGAGGCACTCTCTCCGAGAAACAGGGACCCTGGGATCAGGCAGCGGATTTCCATCAGCTGTGTGTAAGGCTCTCCGGGCAAGCTTTTCCAGAACACCAGCACCCGGAGCCTCCACGGATGCATGAGGTCAGAGTCTCCGAGGTGAGCTCTACATCTCCATTTTCACAAAACTCTCCAGGTGTCTCCAGTGCGCAGCTGTGGTTATAAGGTATCTTATGAGGAGCTAGTAGAGGTTGACCTGGTACTTTGTATCAGTTCTTTCTATTAGAAATCTGTGTGACCTCTGCTTGTTAAAGACAAGGAGGGAAGGCTCTACAGGGAAATTGAGAATTGAGAATTCCTAGAAAAGTTGCCGGTTCCTGGCTCACAATCCCTGGGGAGGCAGGAGGGATTGTTTGGTAATGAGTGGGTAACCCGTTGCTCCTGCCGACTAGAAATGAATAGAGAAATGAAACCATGTTCCCTAGTTTCATTTCAGATCCCCTAACTGCTTTCCTGCAGCTGCAATCATTTCTGGATGAGTGAGGATGAGAACGTAAGTGAAGATGAGTGAAGGCAGAGAATAGCTAATAAAGTTCTTCTTTCTGATGATCCAAGGCAGCTATAATGATTGCACTTCTATCCAAGGCCCAGTGGCCAGAGTTGATGCTGGTTCCCAAATGAGAAAGATCAAGTTGCTTGGAGGTGAGTTTGCTTATTTCTATGATTTAAAACTTCAGCCCATCTCTCTAGCTCAGGTGATGCCTAAAACACAGATAAAAAACAAGCCAGAGGATCACGTAAACTATTCTGGAAACCTATAAAGCATTTAAGTTGTATCTGAACAAGATGGAGAAAATTTCCCAACATAACTGGAAACTTTCTCCACTGATCTTTTATCATATTCTCAGGGGACGAAATTCAAATGGCTGTGGCAGGTCTGCAGTCAAGACAAACATTAGGAGTGAGCCCGTATTAAGATGCTGAGCTTTGGGGCGCCTGGGTGGCTCAGTTGGTTAAGCGACTGCCTTCGGCTCAGGTCATGATCCCAGAGACCCGGGATCGAGTCCCACATCGGGGTCCCTGCTGGGCAGGAAGCCTGCTTCTCCCTCTCTCACTCCCCCTGCTTGTGTTCCCTCTCTCGCTGTGTTTCTCTCTGTCAAATAAATAAAATCTTAAAAAAAAAAAAGAAGATGCTGAGATTTTGGAACTATGACCAACAATGGCAACCTAGGTGCTTTGCTTTTTAAAAATACTGTGCAGATGTATTTAAGAATAGCTGAAGAAATTCCCTCAGCAGGCATCAATGCCAGCCAGTGGCCAGTGGGAGCTCTCTCCCTTAGATGCACAGATACATTTCCCTTCCAAAAATTCCAATATTCTATATTAGACATTTTTTTCAAGATGACAATCATCTTTTTTTAAAGATATTATTTATTTACTTGACAGAGAGAGGTCACAAATAGGCAGAGAGAGAGGAGGAAGCAGGTTCACCCACTGAGCAGAGAGCCTAATGTGGGACTCGATCCCAGGACCCTGAGATCATGACCTGAGACGAGAAGGCAGAGGCTTTAACCCACCGAGCCACCCAGGCACTCTATATTAGACACTTCTTTAAAGGCATTGGTCTGCCTAGGCATTTATCCTGCAGAAAAGCAATTCTTCTTATGTATATAATAAAAGAACCTAGTAGAAAGAACAGAAACATGACGGATACTTGATTTCATTTCTGAGTGGGCCACATACCAGCTGTGACTGTAGGTAAGGTACTGGTTCTGTCCCCACTATGATGTGGGTGAGAAGAATTTCCTGGCACATGATAGCTAATCAAAAGCTATTTCTTTTTTTACTCCTCTACCATTAAATCTGGGAAATGTCAAGTGTTTAGCATAGGACTTGGTATATAATAGGTGCTCAATAAATGTCAGCTATTATTGTATTTTGTCTCCAATGGCATTGCCTATCATATGATAATATATGCTGAAATTTTCTGTGTATGAGTAAATATCTATACCATAATATGTGATTCTTATATAATTCTTTCTTTCCTCTTTCTTTCTCTTTCTCTTTTACTTCTTTCTTTCTTTCTCTCTCTCTTTCTTTCTTTCTTTCTCTCTCTCTTTCTTTCTTTCTTTCTTTCTTTCTTTCTTTCTTTCTTTCTTTCTTTTCATTCTTTCTTTCTTTTCATTCTTTTGTTTCTTTCTTCTGACGTAGGTTTTGTGCCCTGTGTGGAGTCCAATGTGGGGCTTCAACTCACAATCTCGATCTCAGATCAAGAGTTGATCACTCAACCCACTGAGCCACCCAGGCTCCCCCATATTCTCATACAATGTTTTCTCTGCATGAGGCACTATTTTAACTGCACACCTTATTTTAACACATTCAGTCTTTGTAATAGCTCTACAACACAGGTCATACTATCAAAGTTTTTTTGAGGTGGGGGCACCCAGGCAATGGAAACACAAGTAGGGTTGCCCAAGGAAGGCCCTGTCCTCCCGCGCCTGCGTATATAGGCTTCTTTTTAGGCTTAGCTTCTGGAGTCAATGAGCTCATACTGACTAGCACCGTGGGAGAATTTCACAGGGGAGATTCAAACGAAGGTGTAGAGAAAAGAGACACCAGAGTGGGTGGCAAACTTTGCTCAAAGCCTCAAAGTCAAACAGAGGCTTGAAGAGGGGATATTGGGAGACATAGTTCCAAGCACTTTTCTAGACCTCCTACTGAAGTTCTGTCTCCCCCCCTTCCTCACACAAATTATCTTAAGATTTTCCACAAATCAAAGTCAAGTTAGCAAGTAGAACTATTTGCAGTGCTTGACATGCCCCGACACACAGGGCGTAGAATTGTCCTCAGATCAATGTCCTTCCGTGGGCCAGCTGTCTCCATCCTGGCCACCCCTTTCATCGTGGCCGGGTGATCCGAGATTTGCTGGCTACTTGGTCCCATCCCGGTGGACCTGACCTGTAACTACGTTTCTGTGAAGTCAGAATCCTTGGTTTGTGAGGAGTAACAAAGTCCTGTGTAAGGAAGGACATTCACAGAATAGATGAATACCCACGACAGCGTGAGGCGTCTAAAGTGATGGGAACGGGCGCTGTCTTTTTAATGAATCTCATTCCTCACTGCTCACGGGCTCCATGCTTCTCATTATCAGTCAGTGGAAACGCTGTGGGTAGATCTAGGTCATTGTGGAAAAGCTCAAAGCTGTCACTGCCTGCTTATCTAGTCTTCTTTATACAAATCGAATCCTCCCAAGTAAAATGTTTCGAGTGTGTATGTGAGTGTGTGTTTACATCTCAGCCAATGAAGAAGGAGTCAGAGGAGGAAAACCCTCTCATTTAGAAGTTCCAACCTTGACAAAGGCAAATAGGCACTTTGATGATGATACCGTGCGTGGAAAGTCCTGAATTTTTCGTAAGATTTTCACTCCTCAGAAGAAACCACCCTGTTCCTTTGTCGCTTTCCACCCTCATCTAGGAGACAGTGTTTTCTCAGTTTGTTCTTGTCTTTATCAAGGCACCCCCCCCCCTTCCTCTGGAAATAGCATTGTAATTTAAAAGTCGGTTGTTTGAATTGCATTTTGCTAATGAGATGAGTCATAAGATCAGGGTAACTGATGCTTTAAAATTTTTTTTTTTTGTTCAAAAGCGAACACATTGAGGCAGCCGGAGGGCATTCATAGCCCACATGCAACTTGTTAAAGGTTCATTAAGGGACCCTTAAATTGAATCTGTTTGTGTAACCAGTGTTTATATTTCTCTAGTTGATGATTTATCACTTAAGCTACAGTAGCACTCCCCTCGGACGTGAGCAGCCTGCCGCCGGTGACTCATGCTTGCCCACACTGCTCTGTGCCTTGGTTCTCAGGTCACCTGGACGCGGGACCATCCAATTTGCTTAGAAGTTTCCTGGCTGCCGTTCCAGAAGGAAATGTCCTTGTAAAGGCAGATTCTGTAACATAAGCAGTTTCAAGCACAGTGATTTAAGAGCAAATTAGCGGCTTACTTTGTCGGAATGAAGGAACTACAATGTCATAATAGTCTTCCCAGTGATGCACTTAGCAGACTTGAGAAGCGTTGGCAGTTTCTATTTGAAAACTGGAAAAATGCAATTGCAGCGTGGTGTTAGACCCTTCCAAGCACTTAATTTCTGGGGCCTTCAAAATAGCCCTGTGAGGAAAGGAGACTGGGGACTATTATTTCTTTATATACATGTACCACCGAGGTTCCCGGATGTGAGGGGTGGGCCTGCCATTCTCACAGCAGTTCTCGGGCTTTCATTTTTATATAATATTTTCTGCTCCCCTGATCACAGCAGCCCGTTGCTGGTACACAGGGAGCAACTCCCTTTCTCTTTACTTTGTTCCTTGTGAAAAGACCTCCATTAGAGCAACATTTCTGACCTAGAACTTTGGCCCCGACTGTAAAGGTATCTCCTGGATTTGGGGGGAAGTAACAGGACACGCTCATTTTTTAGTCAGTATTAAAGCTGACAGTTTGATTCCTATCTCCTAGACCCAGTGTTTATCCTCCACAGTTCCCAATTTAGTCAGGGAAGTTATGGTGCCTGATTTTTATTAGAGCTCTCATCTCCATCCCTTAACCCTGACCCACAAAACTGTAGCAAAACGGTTTTTTTCCCCCTTAATCAAATTGTTGGCTTGTTATCCACTTGCTTTTCAGATTTTTATGGTTGGGGGAGTGTGGTAAAACTTTAGGATGCCTTTAAAATTTCTCACTAACATGCAACGTTGTAAAAAACCCAGGGATTTTTTTGGCAGGGTCGGGGACAATGTCTTATTTTCCCTTGTAGCTTCTTGGACATAGTTTAGTTCCCATTGTTTAGAAGATTGACTTGTACTGAACAGGGCAGGAGTGACTGAAAGTATTTGAAATGAAAATTACACTATCCTTTTATAGTACTTAAAATACTTACACATATATATTTCTGATTATATAAATTAGAGTGATTTCGTACAACATGCAAAATATGAAAATGACTAAAGAAAATTATCAATTGGGACGCCTAGGTGGCTCAGTCATGAAGCATATGACTTCCACTCAGGTCATGATCCCATAGACCCGGGATCGTGTCCCGCATCGGGCTCCCTGCTCGGCAGGAAGCCTGCTTCTCCCTCTCTCACTCCCCCTGCTTGTGTTCCCTCTCTAGCTGTGTTTTTCTTGGTCAAATAAATAAACGAAATCTTTTTTTTTTTTTTTAAGAAAATTATCAATAGTCATTAGAGACAGCCCTTGAATTGTTTTCTGTTTGCCATTCTTCCCTTCAACCATGGATATGCTGATTTTGGAAGAAATCACACCGTGGGCAAACCCCTCACTGAAGCTTTTCAAATGGCGTACAGAGCTATTTTTTAATTTTTAAAATTTCGTTTATCCATTCATCCACCAATGAACTCTTGGCTCTTGTGGATAATGGTGCTATCAACATGAGTGTACAGATATCTTTTTAAGACCCTACTTTCAATTATTTGGGGTCTGTACAGAGAAGTAAATAACTAGGTCGCATGCCAGTTCTGTCTTCGGTCTTTCCAGCAGCTGCCATCCTGTCTTCCGCGGTGACCATCCCTGCCAACCGTGCGCGACAGTCCCAGTTTCGCCACCTCTTCAAGAACACTTGTTGTTTTTTTCTCCATTCTACATTACAACCAAAATACTTTATTTATTTTTTTCCAGTAAGAACCCTCGTTATTATTATACTTTTTTTATAGTAGCCACCTAAAAGGTATGAAGTGGCATCTCGTTCGTAGTTTTGATTTCTATTTCCCTAATGATTAATAATGTGGAGCATTTTTTCATTTGCTTATTGACTATCTGTATATCTCCTTCGGAGAAAAATTTATTTGAGCCCCTTGCCATTTTTGAATTTGGCTGTTTTATAGTGGTGGTTGCTATTGTTAAACTGCAGAAGTTGCCTATTCTGGATCTTAGTCCTTTATCACCTTCGTGATTTGCAAATATTTTCTCCTCTATAATGGGTTGCCTTTTCACTCTGTTGATTGTGTCTTTGATGAGCAAAATTTTTAAGCCTAAATAGCCTCATGTATTTTTGCTTTTGTTGCTTGAAGTTTTTTTTTTTTCTTAATTTTATTTATTTATTTTAGACAGAGAGAGAGCATGAGGAGGGGGAGGCCCAGAGGGAGAAGGAGAGAAAGAATCTCATCCAAGGATCCAATCTCGTGACCCTGAGATCATGACCTGAGCTGAAATTAGGAGTTGGGCATTTAACCAACTGAGCTACCCAGGAGCCCTATTTGCCTGAGCTTTTGAAGTCATATCCAAGAAACAATTGCCAAATCCGTTGTCATGAAGCTTCCTCCCATCCTGTGTTTTCTCTAAGAGTTTTTATAGTGTGAGCACTTACATTTAGATCTTTGATCAATTTTGACTTAATTTTTGCACATGATATAAAATAAGGGTCCAGCTTCATTCTTTTGCAGGTGGGTATTCTGTTCCCCCAACACCATTTGTTGAAAAGATTGTCCTTTCCTAATGAGCAGTCTTGGCACCTGTGTCAAAAATCAATTTAACACACACACAGGAGTTTATTTTGGACTTTCTCATCTATCCCATTGCTACACACACACACACACACACACACACACACACACACGTGTATATATATCTGTCTTTATGCCAGTATCACACTGTTTTAATTACTATTGCTTTGTAATAAGTTTTGAAATCAGGAATTGTGAGCCCTCCAACTTTGTTCTTCCTACTCAAGATTGTTTGACTTAAACCTATTTTTTGAGCAAATTTATACTAAATTTATACTGTTTATATCGCAGTGGTTTTCCATGCCCTACTCACCAAATGTAATTTCCCACTAAAATGTCACCTTTTTTTTTTTTTTGGCAAGAAATAACTACAAATCTGTTGGCTGTTTTAGGTGCCTTGCTTCTTTGAAATATTTGCTTGTCCTCATGGCTTATTGGAAAAAATGCTGCCCTAGGAGTCAGGGTATTGGGCTTTCAGATCTGAGTCTGCTACCAATAAGCAATCATGTCTTGATAAAGTTCTTAGTTTCCCTCTCCATAAAATGTTAAGGTTTGACAAGGTAAGCCTTGGGTCTCTTTTAGCCCTCAAACTCCAAGTCTTATTATAGAAGATTCTTATGTTCTTGTCAATCATGGCATATGTACAATGGTCTGCCCATTCAAATGTATGTGATCTATGAAAGTCTTTCCTCTAATGAGCACACCTGAGAATCTCAAATATGGAACCAACTAGAGTCCTAAGGTGCAAAGACAAAGCAACTGTATTATTTCTTACCACTTCCCATTAAACAATGAAAATCCACTCCACTTGAAAAATCATGTGATCATTACTTGAGACCGTCTCCTCTCTCTGGCTCAGGCCAGGCTCCAACTCAGATCCCTGTAGGGGACATAATGAAAGGAAATGCTATGATTGTCACTGCTATTTCTCTCTCTCTAGTCTCCAGCCCCTTCCCCACTCACTAGCTGCTGTTTGGGGCCCTGAAAGAAGGGGGATTAGAAGGAAATTTTAAGGAATGTTTAACTATGCTGGTGGAATTGAAATCTGGTGTAGCTTTCATCCAGTGTGGTAGCTTCCAAATGCTGCTTCTTTTTTTGTCTGTGTGCATCTTTATCTTTGCAAACTCTGAAAGTTCAGTCCAAATTCATTGCCTCCTAGCCCTCACCTTTTCATCTTTTGGCAGGTGAGAATCAAGTAGCCATCCCCTTGGATCTCATGCTCTAGAGGATAGAGTCAAGCTGTCTACAGAGTTTTCATTCAACCCTCCTCAACTGGCTTACAGGAAAGCCAAAACAAGTGGAACAAATCAGAGCACTATTTGCAAAAAAGGTCATGGCTGGATTCTTCGGAAACCCAGGGAATGCTTTCTTTTCAGCTATGCAACCTGGAGGGAAGTGAAGGGGACACTCCTGCAAAGCTGTTTTAATGTCTTAGCCTGTCCCTCCTGAGTGTCTTGAGTCTTATATGTGAAGTATAGTTCTTGGACCACAGGCATTGACTTTAGCTGGGAGCTTATTAACCATGAAAACACTGAGCTCCACTCCCAATCCATGGGAACTCCATTATACCAAGATACGAGGTGATTTTTTATGCATATTACAATTTGAGAGGCAATGATCAAGAACATAGCATGGACGGTGCCTACAGAAGTGCTCAGGATCCTCTGCTGAGATCAGGACAAGTCACACTGAACACCTCGGGTACCTCTACAGGCATCATAAGGTTCTAAATAATGAAATAGGGAGATGGGCAATGGATGAAAAATGAATGGAAAAAAAAAAGGAAGAGGTGGCACATTTTTAACAGTAATTAGGTCCCACGGAATATGTTTTAGGATTAGTAGGAGTTCCATCTGATGCTATCACAGTGGCATGTGCAGAGTTTTATTTTCAGCTGTGTTTGGTTGCATGTTGTTTTTTTCCCCACCATCTTTTCTTAATTGCTTTTCCTAGCATGTCTTAATCTTCACTCTCCTAAACCCCTGATGCTAAGTCAGCAGTTTGGGTTCTCTATTTGTTTAGTTCCTACAATTCAGGGATTTCTTTTTGTAAACTCGGTAAACTTTTCCATATTTCCAGTTATATTGTTAGTGGGTTTGGAGGATTCTTTCCATTTATAGAACTCTTGTTGAAGTTGTCGAGTCTTGCAATTGTTAACTATTCAGTTACATGTCATAAAACTATGGGGTGTGTGTGTGTGTTCATGTGTGTGCATGCATGTGTTTAATGAGCGTCATTTAAAATAATTACTAAGAAATTCCATGAATTAGAATTTTTGTTGTTGAGGCTTAAACAAAACTGCAATTTGTTGTTTTGTCAGCGAGCCAGAGTACACTACTTACACATTAAAACCATACACATTTCAACATTTTTGTTTCCTTTCATTTTAACTGACTTATCTGAAAGCTTTAGGCTGGACTTAATTTCTGTGCACCATCTGTTACCACTGGATGCAGGGCTACTCTGCTTGACTTAGGCACGCAGGGCACCATTAATTTCTCCATCACACGCCCGAGTAACACCATTCATATTACATTTTGTCTAGGTAAACTTATTTTGATATATTAACTTTTTCTTCTGGCAAAGAAAATTTAGGTGGAATTTTTTTTTAAATTTGTTTATTTATTTGACAGAGAGAAACACTGTGAGAGAGGGAACACAAGCAGGAGGAGTGAGAGAGGGAGAAGCAGGCTTCCCACTGAGCAGGGAGCCTGATGCAGGGTTCGATCCTGGGACTCCGGGATCATGACCTGAACCGAAGGCAGATGTTTAACGACTGAGCCACCCAGGTACCCCAACATGGAATTTTTAATAGCTGAGGAAGCTTCAGGTAAGCAAAGAGGGATTTTTTTCATCCCTTCTTTATATTTCCCTGCTTTACTCACATTCCCATCCCTGTAATGTCGCCTCCTATAAGTATCATAATTTTGTTTGTATCATAAACTTTGTTTCCTTCACTGGACCTTCTCCCACTTCAGGGCTAGTCTGAAGGGGAATTATGCAGTTGCTCTTGAATAATGCAGCCACCTCCTTTTTTAGATAAGCTTTTGATTTTGGAACAATTTTAGATTTACAGAAATGGGGCAGAGAATTCCCATATAGTCTTCACCCATTTTTTCCTGTTGTTGACATTTGACATGCCTGTGGTGTATGTGTCACAACTAGGAAGCTGACCGTGGTCTATAACTATTAACCAAACTCAAGACTTGACTTGGGTGTCAAAATGTCTCTTTTCTCTTCCAGGATCCACTCAGGATATCCTATTGTATTTAGTTGTTAGAAGAAACTGGGGAAGTTTCTTGGTCTTTCTTTGTTTTTCATGACCTTGTCCGTTTAGGGATTTTGTAGAATGTCCTTCAACTTGGGTGTGTCTGATGTTTCTCTTGTGGTGAGACAGGATAATGGATTTTTTGAGAAGAATATTGCACAGGTGAAATCCCCTTCCTGTTCTGTCTTTTTGAGATGCCTGATAGAATTCTTCATCACCAGTGAAGTTGACCTTATCCCCTTGCCCCACATCCTACCTGCCAGGTAGGCTCTTGTTTTATCTTCACCTCCTACAGCCCACTCTCCCCACTGTAACCCCCTCTACCTGCTCAGGGAAGAGAATAATTCCCTTTCTTGACTTAACACAGGTCTCTCAGGAAAATATTTGAGAGAATTTTATACAACCAAGAAAACAGCTAAATGTTGTTCCCTCTCCAGGGATATGTTGGTCCTCATTATCTCTGATGACGGAGTCATGAAAAAAAATGCTTTCTTTGCTGTGAAAATTATTGTGGCCCTGGACGGGTCTGCTGAGCAGCTTGGCAAGGGTTTAATATTTTCCTGGGCCATCAGGCAGGGCCAGGGGAGGAGGGAGGGGCTGGGAGGATTGTGTGCTCTTTCCAGAACTTTTGACACTCTTCTAGCTAATCAGCTGCCTTCCCTTCTCTGCCCCTTTTGTAATACTCTTTAAAAAGAAGTAGTAAACCATGGCCTGGGGCTAAGTCTAAGTGAGGTCAGCTTTCTGACTTTGGGAGGAACAGGTTGGGGTGTGTGGGTACAGGGCTGGGTTTCCCAGTAGGACAGCTGTGTAATGGACTCTTGACTTCGCCTGGAGCTGTTTCTAATATTGCTGCTCTTAACTCTTCCTCCCTTCCTTCCTCCCTCCCTCTTTCCCTCCCTCCTTCCCTCCCTTCTTTCCTCCCTCCCTTCC